>JAVJIF010008647.1:0-125000 GCA_038442645.1 Agave tequilana
AAAACTCAAAGAAAAACTTTGGGAAAACTCTTTGTAGATGATGGAAATGAAGAACCAAAATAAATCTCCCAAAATTCTATTTCCTTTGATTTTTCCAAAAACCTAAAACAAATAAGATAGATCTTTTTGGCACTAAAACACACTTTTGAAAACTTGTTTAAAACACTTAAGAAAGTCTGGAATTTTTGCTCTTAAAATCTTGGCCAAAACCCCAAAGAAATGGGTTTATATAGGCCAAACCCTGAAACTAGCCGTTAGGCTGATCTGGCAGCCTGACAGGCTTGGCGGTCAACCGGCCGGTCGACCGCCAACGGTCAAAAATATGACCGTTGGGCAAACCCGGTCGACCGCCCGATCGACCGCCCAGATACAGAGAGCAGAGCTCTCTGGTCCGGTCGACCGCCCGGTCGACCGGGCCTGTATCTGCCAGACGTGCACAAGTCTGTGCATGTCAGTCGACCGCAACGGTCTACCGGCCCATGGTGCGGTCGACCGTGCGGTCGACCGACCTGGCCTGTCAGCCACAGCCTGGGTCAGAAACTGGGTCAGAAAATGTGTTAAAAATATTTCTAAAAATTCTTTTAAATCTTGTAAAAATCTCCAAAAATAGTTTTAACATTTTGCATTGATATATAAACATGTGATAAAACTTTCAACTCAAATATCAAGCAATTTAAACTATTTTTGTGTCTTATCATTTTTACCAAAAACCAAAACTTGTATTTTATCAAACTTGGATTTTTCTTAATAGGAATCTGATTTTTCCTAAAACTCATGAATAGACATATCAAAATACGTTTGTTTAAAATATGAAGCATGTATGTATATTGAACACATTTAATATGCATAAAAACTATTTAAACTTGTTTTGATCTAAACTATTCTTGAAAACCAAAATTCATAAAACGTGTGTGTTGTGCACTTGAGCATATCAACTATTCTTATCTTTACATATGGATCTAAAACACACTAAACTATGGATACCTAAGTCTTCTTGACGATCTTCATCTTCAAGCCGACTCGGTCCAAACCACCGTGATCCAACGAGCAAGGCTATGAATGATCTTGACGCTCGGGCTCAGGAATCACCAAGTGAAGGCTTCCAAACTCCTCTTTTTGAAGCAATCACCAACTAATATCTTGCTTAATGATCTGTAACTAAATCACAAGATTATTAGTAAACATAACTACATGAGTTAATCATCATCAAAACTAGAGAGGAAGGCCTCCGGGCCAACACCAATAACCTCCAAGTGATGCAGTCCTAACAGGTCCCCAAATACTTACGTGAACACAATCAAGAAGACCTTTAGAGTGGTAAGCAGTGGTGCTGAATTTCTCCTTCTTCTTGTCCAGAACACCGTGTTCGCTCAATTTCATGTTGCAGGTAGATGCACCTTCCAATGATCCCTTCTTTGCTGGAGCATGCAAAGACTTTTCTTCTCTGTGTCGAGCCTCATCTGTCATACCTGTGTGCAAACATCATCTGAAGAAATAGAAGTCTCGACCTAACCTGTAACTGTACTGCCCTTCAAGTAGTAGAGATTGTTCCGGTAGATGCCCTTTATAACCACCATTGAGTCTTTGGTCATCTTGAGAACACCATCTCGTATGTATACCACAAGGCCCAACGTTTCTAAAGTACCAACTGAGATAAGATTCCTTTTGAGTTAAGATACATACCTCACTTCCTTCAATTCTCGTGCTACCCCATCATCCATCTTGATACGGATTCTACCCATGCTTTCTACATTACATGGATGATCATCACTCATGACAGTGAAACATCCATCTAGCTTCTCAAAGGTAGAAAACCAGTCCCTATTCGGGTACACATGAAAGGTAGCTCTTAGATCTATGATCCACTTAGAATTATCAGAGTAACAAACAGTAGGAGTAGTAACAGAGAAAGAAAATATTGATGAGTTTTAGTCTGATCCATCCGATTGTAAAGTACTGGCATGAGTACTGATCACCTGTGCGAGATTTGTCTCGGTCATCGACTCCTTTTTCTTACCTTTGGCCCTCGGACAATCAATCTTCCAGTGTCCTAACTTCTTGCATAAGGCGCACTGGTTTTTCCTCAGATCTCTGAAACCTGATCTGGACTTCGATCTTCCCTGATCACCTCTGCCCTTCCGATTGGAACTCATGCCTCTTACCGCCAATGCGTCTGTTGTTATACTTTCTGAAGAAGACACTCTGTCCCGCCTCCTTACTTCATAATTCACAAGAGCAGTAAACACCTCATTGTAGTTAAGGGATTTTCTTCCATTAATCAATGTAAGAGTAAATGTCTCATACTCTTCTTCAGGAAGAGAATTCAATAGAATTACCGCCTTATCCTCTTCATCGATCTTCACATCCACATTAATCAGGTCTGTAAGAAGCTTTGTGTAGGTATTCATGTGTTCGTCTACGGAGATTTCCTCTTCATCTGGAAATGATAAAGCCTCCTCTTTAACTACAATCGCGGACGCTTGTCGTCAAATACTTTTTCTCCAGGATCTCTCACAGCTGCCTCGCAGATGTTTCATGCAACACATAATACTTGATGTCTTGAGTCAAACAAGACCTGATCAAGCCACACGCCATCCAGTTCATCTTATCCCAATCCTCTTGGTAGTAGAATTGCGCTTTTTCTCCAACCGTAGAGTGTCTTCGAGGTTTAATGCAGTCAATGCATCCATCACCTCACATTTCCACATACCGAAGTTGTTCTTGCCGTCAAACTTCACCACATTAATCCTCAATAGATGTGGATTCACAGATTATACCGTAGATATACTATCTCCAGCCATCTTCTCAACTGATTCCTGAAAGCAATGCGAAAGCAAACGAAGTTAGAAAAACAAACTAGATAAAAATAAGATCTTTACCTCAACGAGAAACCTCAAAGAATTTCCGAAGCGATCTACTCCTTTGAATTGATTCCTAGAGCAATCCAAAATCTATTTTGGGATCGACACACGATCCCACAAACAGTCCCAACGCTGCTCTGAGATCGACACACGATCCCACAAACAGTCCCAACGCTGCTCTGAGATCGACACACGATCTCCACCAAACAACAACCAATGCTCTTGAAATCGACATACGATCCCACGATGAATCTGAGATACTCTGATATCACTTGTTGCGCGCAAGGCAATAACCAATAAGGAATCCACCAATAGAGATAGATGCAGCCGCAGAATACCCATACGATAAGAATATAGAAACAAGAGAGAAATCAAGCCAACACAATATTTAACAAGGTTCGACAATTTGCCTACGTCCTCAGGGCAAGGAAGAGAGATTTTATTGATTCAACAATCAATTACAACTTTTCCTTGTTTCAAGAAATTTTCAAGGGAGATTTTCGGAGGGATACCATGGGATACAACTCATGAGGGCTCTTACCCATATTTATAGACAGAGAGTCTCAGGGATTTAGGAAACCTTGATTGGATTCTACCCCAAAACAGTAAAGGAGTCTGAATCCTGAAAGAAAAACAGAACACGTCTGTCGGTCGACCGGCCGATCGACCGACCCTTGTCCTCGGTCGACCGGGACCAATTGAGAGCTGGCTCATGTCAGTCGGTCGACGCTCCGGTTGACCGTTCCTTTGCCACGGTCGACCGGGCGGTCGATCGGGCCTTATCTGTGCACGTCGTGCACACCGGTCGACCGGGCCTTATCTGTGCACGTCGTGCACACCGTCGACCGGGCGGTCGACCGAGTTCTGTCTTGACCTACTGCAAGTTCCGTTCTTACCCTCTTTGACTTCCGATCTCTGCGCTATCTTCCTGATGAGTATAAAAACTCTTCCAATTCCTTTTATCTCCTCTCTCTCTACACCAGGGGTGACAACCCCTGACCAAATTTGGAAGCAAAAAAATTAAGCTTCAATTTGGCACCCCCACTTATTATTGTTGTAGGGTTGCATGATTTTTCTACATGTAGTAGACAGTAGTGTTGCTAGTCTTGCATGATTTTTCTACATGGGAGTTGATGGACTTTATGACTGGCTTGGCCCAGCAGCAGGTTTTGGGAGCAGATCAAGCTCCATTAGAGTATGACTATAGAGACATCAGTAACTTTTAGTGCTGCTACTGCTCCTTCAAGCTAACAAACAACTTGATGCTAAAACAGCTTCAATTTGAACTCCAATAGCAAGGCCCGGCGTGGCAATCTTGGACAAAGAATTTAAGGGCAAACGCAACTGTGTTTGAGCTACGGTTTAGATGAGGGTTGCCAACTTTGGACCTAGGAAAGACATGTTTAGCGATGTGACTCGGCCACTAAGCCAGACACAGCCGTTCAATGCTTACCTAGAGCGTCAAGGCCGATATTTAGAAATAAATTTGAGAGACGTCTTTTTTTTTAATTAAATTCAAAGAAATGATTTTCTCAAAAATTGCCCTTCATGCAATTATCCAGAGGAAACCAATATTTTTTTTTTCAATTTTAGTTTTGTATTGCCCGTGCACGCCCGTACAAAAAATGTTTCCAAGAGGAGATAACGGTCGCGCTTAGGGTTCGAACGGCATGATTTGGTCTGGCCCGGGCCCGCCCAAAAAAAACCGGCAAGCCTGCTCCGGCTCCGGGCTGCCTTGGGGGGACTCGGGTCCCAGCCGGGCCGAGCCAGGCTGGCCCGATTTTAGCAAAAAAAATTGCTAAAAAAACTATTAAATGGGTTTGAATTTCCCATATTTTAAGTTCCTCACCAAAGCATGTTAGTTTGGATGCTTTAGTTGGATGCTGGAGAACTTGGATTAAAATACTACAAAAAACATATTTTTTTTTTATAATTTATAAAAATGTCCTGCGGTGGTGGGCTACGGCGGAGGAGTGGTCGGTCGCGAAGGTGGACGAGGGACGGGCGGTGGAGGAGATGGGCGGGGAGGTTGGGGGTGGGGTGGCGTGGCCCGGCCCGTAATGCCCCACCTGGGCACACCCCAGGGTAGAGGGGCGGGCCGGCCCGGGACTAGGCCCAGGTTCACCGAGTCCGCACGGGACGGGTGTGTAAGGGATGTCAGGCCGATCCGGCTCGGTTCGCACCCCTAGTTGAGCTTCTCTCTTGTTTGGCCCACCGTTTCTGACCTCTAACATCCCCCACGTGGTTCTCCTTGCTGCCGCTATTTCCTCGAGCGGAGCTGGCAGCGTTCATCTCAAAGCCATGGGGGAATCTGAACGGTCCATTGTGCCAGCTGTCGCGTGTGAGCGGCGGTAAACATTGTCGGAGGAGTCAACACGTCTCTCCCGCTAAATAAATTGCTTGCATTTACGGAAAAGCCCTCCGACTTTGACGGTATTTAGAAATCCCAACCCTGTTGGCGATCACAATCTCTCTCGCGAACTGGAGAAACAAACCCCAAGTTGTTGCCCTCAGGCCGCCCGGCGTCGGAATGATCCGATCTGTGGTACGATTCCGCTCCTCTTTCTCTTTTTTCTTTTCTGGGGTTTTACTGCGCGATTTTTGTTAGAGTTTGAAAAGTTTCTGTTTTCGACCTTCTAGGGCTTTGTTTTTACTCGGAAGGAAGAAACCCCAGCGCTAGAGCTTCTATTCGAAGCTCAATGCTCACGGAAAGGGAAAAGATCCCACTTTTGGTGCTAGGGCTGAGCTAGGGTTTCTAATCGGGATTTCGTTGGTGCTTTCTGGGAGCACTGCAGTCGCCTGAGTACAAAAAGCTCAAGTTTTGCTGGTGGGTTTTGGGGTGTTGCTTCCAACCCTAAATGGTAGGATGCCCTCGGATTCTGCACTGCTAGGGGCTCCTTTCTAGGCCTGATTCGGGGTTTCCATGGTGTAATTCTCAAGAATCACTGTTAAAGACTCGATTTTGATGGTGGGTTTGGTGTTGAAGCTCACATTTCATTGGTAATGGCATATGAGGGAAATGAGAGCAGAGTGGGAAGAATGGATCTGAATCTCTACCTGGGTCTTCCTCGTTCTCCTCGGCCTCGAAGTTCAGACCTTGACCTCGGATCCGATCTCGCCCTCAGCTCCCTACCTTTGTCCACTTCATCCACAACCGACGAAAGCCGACCCCTTTGGAAATGTCGAGTGCTCGAGAACCCACAGATTCTCATGCTCCTTATTCTCCGTCTCATGCTTCATTCACTCCTGAGCCCAGCAATCCTCCTGTTGATCCTATTGCTCCCGCCGATGCCGATTCCAATCAAGAGTACACCCCTTACTCCCCTTCTTATGAGCCATACACCCCGAGTCCGGCAATGATTCCTGAACCCAACACCCCGAACTCTCCTCCACCCAATGTCTGTCCCTTGCCAACTCTCCACGAGACCGAAGAGCCACAGGAACCTCATGTTTCTTACACCCCATCATATGTGCCCCCATCGTCTTATTACATTCCTTTGGGACCCCAAGAGGAAAATGATGACCCGTTCACGGTGTCTCCACTCATGACACCATTCATCCCCCCATTGCTGCCAGATGTTTCAATGTATGCTCCCCCAAATCCGTCTTATGTCCCTAGGTCACCTTCGCCTGCGTACTCTCCTCAATCACCGTCATATGCTACTCCTCAGGATGATGAATCGTCTTCGAGGCAGGAGTTGTTTGAATCTCCTGAATATCGGTTCAGGAGATTGATTGAGTCAAGCCATCGGCTGCGACTCAGGAGGTTCCGGTCGTTCCTCCCGTATCATAGCGGTGAAAGGTCCAATTTTGGGTGGTCCGCATCTCCAGTTCCTGAACAGCTGTCGGGGCATGATGTAATGAGTTCTCAGCGGTCTTTGGACACTAATGGGAAACAGAAAGGGCCTGCAGAAGGTGTTGCAACTGAGAGTTCGGAAGAGAACAAGGAAGAGAAGAGCAACGCTGCTGCTAACTTTGAATGCAATATCTGTTTGGAGATGGCCCAGGAACCTGTTGTTACTTCATGTGGTCATTTGTTTTGTTGGCCGTGTTTGTATAAGTGGCTGCATGTACATAGTGAGCATAAAGAGTGTCCGGTGTGCAAAGGAGAAGTTACTGAATCTAACATCACACCTATTTATGGTAGAGGGAGCTCGGAAGCTAGTGATGGTAAAAGACCTACAGAGAATGAGGAATCCAATGTAAAGGTTCCCCCAAGACCCATGGGAACAGGTTTGAGAGCCTAAGGCAGCAGTTCCGGCCCATTTCTAGAAGATTTGGGGAAGGATTTGCCACCTCTTGGAGGCGCCTCATGAATCAACAGATGCGTAACAGGAGCAGGATGGATGGAAATGGTGACCCTGCTATAACTGGAATGTTCAATGCTGATTTTTTGAGTAGTCTGAGAGCAAGAAGACTCCTAAGGGAGGAGTTGAATGCTGAATTTGGGCCTGAAGCTGAAGAGATTAGATTGCCTTCAGACAGTACAGAAATCCCCAAAATAGTAATACAAATTTACTTTTCCGCGATGGAGTTGACCCCTGGCGTCACCACAGGGACAACAGTACAACAGTCCGCAGAACTAGTGATACAAGTCCAGTTCTCCATGATGGAATTGATCTTTGGCATGGGCATAGAGACAGTTCAACAAACTCCCGGAGTAGTGATATGCATCCACTTTTCCGTGATGGAATTGACCCTTGGCATCGGTCTAGAGAGAGCACTACAATCCCCCGAAGTAGTGATATCACTACTGATCCACTTTTGCCTGATCGAGCTGAACTTTGGCATCGGCTCAATGTTTATGGCCTTTATGCAACTGCTGACATTGAAAGGGTGGTTGGAAATGGCAACAGATATGGAGCGTCAACGTCTTCTGTAAATCCTCCAAGCCTGAGCAGCTGATCCCCAGGGCTAATGTAGCGCCAGCTTCTGTTGCAGATCAGGTCTCTGCTTCAAGCACAATTGCAGTGATTCAGGGAGATGTTGGTCTTCCGGATGGCTCAGCAGAACCGAACAGTGCAGGATCTTCTAGGTCTTATAGAAGGAGAGGAAGAAGCAGTGCTTCTGGTTCTTTGGATGTGGATGGAGTTCTTCATGCACGTAAGAGGAGAAGGCTGAATTAAACACATCTTTAAATTTCCATGCTCTTCCAAAATAGCTTCTTGCAGCTTTATTTTTTTTGTATTTAATCTTGCAGTTCATCTGCTGGTTTTCTGTGCTTAGAGATGGTGCATTGTCAGTGTTGTTGGTTTACTGGGAGTTGCTTTGCAATTTCTTTTACTTTGCGTTACATATACCCATCAAGGATGTATTCTGGAAATGCTCAATCATGAAATCATCATTTAATTATATTCATCTGAACTGAGAAACTTTTTTCTTTGAACCTCTTGAAATTTGACATTTAGATTGTGCAGGTGTTTCTGATTATTTGTCACTGATGTATGATTAATATTTTGGTTTTACAAATACAACATCAGTTTTCTTTCTCATAAGGCCTTCTATCTTTTTTTATCCGAGCAAATTTTTAAGAATGCCTCTTTTCCATTTAGTATCTCTTATGTCATTTAGTAGGTGATACTCATTTTATAGCGAGAGAGCTAATTTTACAGATCTTAACTAAAAGCAGTTACATTGATTGACTAATGAATTGACCAGACTGCCTTATACATGATCACATTTGTACGCATTCAAATGCCATCCTTCACACACGTGAGCAGTGATAAGTTCTTATATTTTGGCTATATCACATATTACAAATTTAAACTGCTTTCATTAACGTATATTTAGGAATGTTCTAAAAGCTATTTGTGAGTGCAGGAAAAGAATGTAGACTTTGTACTATGATTATGTTTATCTGGATTTGATGGAATTAGCAAATGTAACAATAGTTAACATCTGTTCACTTGGACATATTAGAGTAATCATATACTTATTTTTTCCTCTATAAGCTGTGTGACCATATCATTATATCTGGTTACTAACCTGGGATGGAAGATGGACAATGCTTTCATATGCTAGGCCTGCTGAGATCTGGAGGTGGTTAATGATCTGAAGTGTAGAAAACTCTCCTCTCTCTCCTCCGTACCCCCACCCCGCCTCTCTCTCTCTCTCTCTCTCTCTCTCTGTGTGTTGTGTGTGTGTGTGTGTGTGTGTGTGTGTGTGCGCGCGCGCGCGCGCGCGCGCGTGTTCTTTTGTTCTTTTCAGACAGTTCTCAATGTTTAACTTTGTTGAAAGGTCTAGACCTATATTCCCTGTAGTTATGGAAGAAGGCGAGTATGAAGTAATTTCTGCATGCTTATATGTTCATGGTTTTTCTTGATGTATTCTATATGATTATATTGTTCTAAACACACGCACCCACACACACACCACCACATACGTGTGCACGCTCATGCACTCCCACACTTGCACACCCACCCACCCTCACACACACACACAGTAGACAAACTATCTTTTTAATTTGATTGAAAAAAGTCAGCAAACAGTTGACCCAAAGAAGTATAGTCCTTGATTTCAATAATGCAATTTATGAACTGTTTCTAAAAACTAATTTTATAATTGTTCTGTATGCACTTCTATAAATATAAAATAATTCTAATGAATGTATATAGCTTTCATGGGGTCTTGCTGTATAGCCAAATCCAAATTTGATAGTGTGGATGATGATAATTCTTCTGAATAGTTGGAACATAACCTCTCTCTTCATTAAAAGAAGATAACGATACGTCAAAAATGAGAGAGATGTATTCTGACATACATGTACTTTATCAGTTTTAGCTAAAACCGGCCATGTAAAAGCCTTCACACGTGGCCACTGTTTGCAGAATGGCTACTGGTTATGTACTTGTGTTATTCTGGAATATTGTACACCTTATCTGCATACTTTATAGATCATCTTCTGTTCAAGTGGTCTGCAGTAGAACTCTCATGTAATACATGGGACGTAACATGTTTTAAGAATTCGGGTACTTTTTGTATTCTATGTGTCTTCATCTTTGTATGACACTGCTGAAAATTGAGAGTTGAGACTATGCATTCTGATTGTATCAATACCATTCTGATATAAGCTTCCGATGTAGAGTCATTTTGCTAGAGTCAGCTACTAGTTGGATTTTTCATACCTTGCTTTTTTTGTTTAAGAAGTTGTGACTATATATCACTGTATCTGAATAGGCAGGCTCATTTTGTTAGAATCAACTATTCATTTGTACCAAGTACATTAATGATACGCTTTTCTCTTAGAAGTTTGTGGTCTTATATAGCCATTATATCTGCATAGATAAATGAGGATGGTAGAAATTACAAGTGTGGAGAACGCCTTAAACCGTACTAGAATTCTTAAATTTGGGAGGTGCCTGGAAGGAGGTTATTGATTTGGAGGTAGAGCATGTTCTGAAGCTTGCTTGTTTTCGGTCCTGGAATTAGCCTATTGTTCTCTTCTTAAATAAAGATCCTTGTTTTTGCTATTGAAATTGTTAGTTTCTTCTACTTGTGTGAGTACCCATGTTATATTTTTCTCCTTCCCTCTCAGTGTGGAAGAAGAGATAGTGTAGTTTTTCTCTGTCCTCATTATTTTATATTCCTTTTGCTTGTATTATCTTAAATAATTTTCTTATAATTATTAGTCTATCATGAGAATTTGATACAGTTTATATCTCCCAACTTGCTTGGAAACTTTGATCAGTGGAAAGAATCCCTGGGTTGACTGTTGTGCGAATACTTGAAATATGATTTGCTAGGATTTCTATGCTATGCAATAATGAGCCAGATGATCGTATGCAGAAAGCGTGAATATCTGTGCTATAATCATAACTGTAATCTAAATTATGTAGTATACTAGCAAGAATTGATGTAAACAACAACATAGTGGTGCTTTTATATATAAAGCAGAAAGAGCGAGAAAGTCCTTTTTTTTAAAGTCCTTTTTAAAAAAAAAAAAAAAATGCAATAAGCTGTCCCTGGATGTATGTGCATGATTTCATATCTCAGGATAAGCCAGGCAATTGCGATCCTTAAACTCGAGGCTGGATATAACCCCAGCCTGAGTGGTTAGACTGTTTACAGTGCTGTTTTGCTGACAGTGGCACACTGCATGCAAGCTTGTTTCTGTTTCTTGCTTTCAGTTTTTTACTGTCTCATATTTTGTTGCTATATAGTTGATGAAAAAGTTCCATTTTACTGTTGTCACCTGACTCACCTTGTTATCTCTCTAGTACTAAGTAAAGCATTTGTTAGCTGGAAGAATTCTGCTTTCATGGTAATCATATGTACCTGAAACTCGTTAGTATCACACAGTCAGACATGTTTCTACCTCTCGGTTAATTCATTTGTTATCGCCATGTTATTCCAGTTAATTCACTGCCAGAGTGGTCTCTGCTTCTGTACAGTGAGTCAGTGACTTTTCTATCAGATCAAGCCCGTTAACTCTTTATTCAATATCCAATTCTTGCTTGCCTTTGTTCTAATGTTCTATCCTTGGTATTCATAGTTGATGAAATCTTCATTTCATTTGACAGGCTATGCTGGAATTTTTAAGTAATAAATTTCTTAGCGTTGGTTTGCTAAGTTGATTGAATCATATGGTTAGAGTAGGTTAACTGGTATTGAAATAGCATACAAATTAAATGACACTCTTTGATGCTGATACTCTTTGATTTAAGTAATGTACATCTTTGAAATTTTCATCCTTGGGCACACTGTCCATGGTAAAATTCTCGTGTAATGGATATAAAATGTCTTGAGTCCAAATGTTTTCTTGGTGCATTCATCTTCTGTATATTTAGGACGGGTTTTAGGTTCACCATTGCCTAATTTAGTCTCTGCAATCTTATTGGCAGAACTATATGTTTGGACTCAATAGATTAATCAGATATATTTTCTTCTAGAAGTTTGTTATCATTCGTCATGTATGTCTGAATAGGTGTTAGATGATGGTTGAAGACACTGTGGAGAATGCCTCAAGTCATGCTGGCTTGTTGAAATTTGCGGCTCACAGATAGGGCTAATGACTGGAGCTAGCTGAATTGTTGAAGGTTGTCTTTATTATATAATCTAGGACTTGTCAATTTTTCGCTTTTTTAGACAATGGCCTGTGTTTTGGCTCTATTGAATGATAATTTTCTTTCTTCTTGCTGTGGGCACTTGTTTCTTTATTTCTTGAAGTTTTACTGTGCATGGTAGCTTTCATATAAATGTTTTAGTACAAGAGGTTGGCAGAGAGATTCTATATCAAAATACCCACATAATTTGTTTGTATGTTCTGTGCTGTATACAAATAGATATTACGTCATGTTGAGATACACATTTTATACTTTCCAGTTCCCATCCATACCATTTACGACATTTGATGTCATGATGGGCCAGCATTTCTGTTGTATTGGAGAAACAATTGGGAATAAGGAAACTGCATGAACACACACACACACACACACACAAACACTAGTCATCTTTTGGATAACCAGACATTAGTCCTACAGTACTACATACACATCTCTGATTCAAAACACTGCAATAAAAGAGACCATACTATGATAGAAAAATGGTAATAAATATTTGTCCCCAGGTGTAGCTTGATTTTCCATACTCAGGGTGAGCTGGATGAAACTACTTCAGGGAGTTAAGATATACTTTTTCAGGGAGGCACTTTATTGTATAGCCCCAGTGAAACTGTTATCATTATCAGTGGAGTCTTTTCCTTGACACCCAAGGGCTCTCAACCAATGATTTCCTTGTTTTTACTGCTGGAGTGATGCCTTTTTGGCCCAATGAAAAGGATTCATATTTCTCTTCTTGTTTTTTTTAAACTTATTTGCATTGAAATATGATGGAAGAAACTCTTCCTTCGATATGATGGTCACATTCATCTAGTTGGACTAATATAACATAAAATATTCTCACTAGAATAACATTTTTATAGCTTGTTTTTCATAACCTAATCCTACTTGGGGTGGTAATCATCTTTATTGTCAGCGGAGTGGCAACATACCGACAGATGATGAATCTCCTCAACTAAGATGATTTGTTGTTGATTGTTCAAATGGGGCAAATCAGCCAACTCATTCATTTAATTTGTTGATGCCACGATCCAAGGAGAATAAAGACCTTAAGGTGCTAATATCCTACTATGGAGTAGTAGTCTGCCATGAGAACACAGTTCAAGTTGATCCTCTAGTAGTCTGCCATGAGAACACAGTTCAAGTTGATCCTCTAATCTGTCAGTTTATTTTCTTTTCATGAGAGATCTTGGATTGATCCTTTGAAGTTAAGCTCTATTGACATCTCGGTTGCTTTACAATGATTTTGACTCTGAGTCGAAAACAATCCATAAAAGCTCATCTTGAATGTCTTCTATCTGTATTTCTTTTATTGTCTTATTTTTGGTCATCGTGCTTGATGAAGAAAGTATCTTTTCACTTGATTCATTTTTTGTTAGCTGTGATGCCTAGTAAATTGCTTTTTAGTTGGAAACAACCAATGTTTAGACTCTCATTTCATGAAGGACTACTCATTTGGACATCAATTTTTCATTGGACTTTCAAATTATTTTCCTTGGGGGTGCGTCCATCTGTTATCTACATGTTGTTGCGAGTTTAATTACAGTCAAGTGGTTTCTGCTGCTTTGGAGGTCTTTTTTGTTCTGAGCTGTTAATGTTAACTAACCTTGAAGGCTTATCTTCATATTACTTCTTACATGTGTTTCTTTTAGTCTTATGTTTGTTTTTTTTATAGTTGATCTATAAGTCTCATCTCACTAACTTTTTTTTATTTTGGCTGTTCTTGGTAGAGCTGTTGTTGGTTGTAGGGAGGATCAATACTCAAATCATATTTGTAGAAGTATTCTCTGGTCATTTGGGCATGAAATTGGTTTGGTTGAAGCTCTTTCATCAATTATTGCACTACTTCAAGCAAGTTTATTATCCTGTTGAGGTTTGTGCATGATCTTGGTTCTTCTTTACTACGTTTGAACCTGAGAAGTTTACTTTATCTAATTTCAAGTCCTTTCAAGAAATTTAGCTTAAATGTGTACCTCTACTTGACAATGGTGTTTCCTTAAGACACTAATTCTTGTTCTTTACAGATTGATGTCATATTATGTTTTATGCTGATCAACACATTGCTGAGTCCTGGTGATGTTTTATTTATTGCATAATTCACGTGGAAATAGTTGATTTCATCTTGTATCTGACGGCTGTTTTGTCTGTCTCGTAATTCAACAGAAATAATCAATTTCATCTTCCATCTGATTATTAAATTGAAGGTTCTACATTAACCTCTCTCTTGTTAAATGATCCATTTCCTTTTCTTGATTGGTTCCCATTATTTGTCGTAGGGGGAAAATATTTACTTGTGTTCTTTGCTCTGAACTGCACATTACGGCAGTGCAGACGTGATGCTTGTCGAAGAATAATATAGACGGAGGGAAGTCAGCAGGTTCAGTGCTGCATTATGCTGGATGGGTGAAATAAAAGCTTCCATGCCTGCAATAACTAGATTGAATAACTGAATAAGAATTTTTATTCTGCATATTCAATTGTATGGGGTTTACGGCATATTGTATATTTATCAATTGTATGTATCTGGGATGTGGGATCAAAAACTAAATAGGAATTTGGTTATGATCACAGGTCGCAACCTGAATCTTGGCTTCACCACCAATTGACTCAATCAAATAGATCAAATCGAAAACACAAAGCAAAACTTATATTCAAATATTCGTTATTTTATTCATTAAACTGAGTCTCTTAATATGCTCTTACTAAGAAGAGTTTCCTCACATATCCGATGTGGTACTAAACAATCTAGACTCAAAGCACTACAAAATAAAAGAAGACTTAACCGACTAGGACTAATCGGGACTTCTCAAACTGACTCAAACGGAGTCCGATTGGACTCAAACAAAAAGCAACTAAAACTAGAAAACACGAACTACACAATAGTCTAACATAGTAAACTTGTTCATAATCTAGACTCAAAACCAAGACCAAAGGAGGGCCGATGTGACACGACGACGACGTCGCTGATATGTGCGCAGAGGAGTTGGTATGATGTCCCGATCCATGCCCCCAGGATGAAAAGAACTCTATTCTATCGAGTATGGCTCCAAATGGCTCTCATTGGACTCCAACAAATTCAGGGCCAATCGCTACAGGTCCTCTCGAGTAATCCATGTATCATCAGATTTTGAGCGTCTTTTCCAACGTACTAGATACCGTTTGCAACCACCATCTCTAGCAGAGATGATCTGATCATCTTTTATGCAATCAGTTTGATATGTTGTAAATCAGTTGGCAGTGGTGGAAGTTGGGGTCCCTCAAATAACGGTTCGGGGTCAGGCTCATCAAGATGCACAAGTAGATGATCAGAGTTAAAAGGAGGAACTTTATAAGCTACTAAATCTGATATATTAAATGTCAAACTAATTCCGAAGTCCGAAGGTAAATCAATTGCATAAACATTTGGATTAATTTCTTGAAGATTTTAAAAGGGCCAGCATTACAAGTAGTTAATTTCTTAACAGCTCCAGGTGGGAACTCCTCGGACGAATCCGGATCATTACATAATCACCCTCGTTAAATTCAAGGTGCCTAAGGTGCAAAGCAACATGAGTTTTATACTGAGCGTTACTTTCCTGAATTTTCTTGCTGATTTTCTTATGCAAATTATGAATATGTGATGCAAATGCGGATACCGACTTGGACACTCTAGGATGTTGTGTCATGGGAATAAGATCTATAGGCTTTCTAGGTTTGTAACCATTCACTACCTCAAATGTACTAATGCTTGTTGACCTATTATATGAACTATTATATGCGAATTTGCAGTGGGTAAAATGAGATCCCAATTTCTCAAGTGTTCATCGACTAAACATCGCTCATGTTTACCATCTCGGTTTGACCGTCTGTCTAGGGATGAAAGGCAGTGGAGAATTTGAGCTTAGTCCCCCATCTTGTATCATAGGTTTTTCCAAAAATAACTCATGAACTTGACATCTCTATCTGACACAATGGTTTTGGGTAAACCATGCAACTTAACTACCCTGTCAAAGTAGATCTGAGCAACTTTGGAGGCATCAGAAGTCTTGTTGCATGGTAAGAAGTGGGCCATTTTTGAAAAACGGTCGACGACCACAAATATGGAATCATGCTTGATAGTCTTTGGAAGTCCACGCACGAAATCCATACTCACGTCTTGTCAGGGACGATCTGGCACGGGAAGAGGCATATAAGCCAGTAAAACAAACTCTTGATAGTGCATATATAAGCCAGTAAAACAAACTCTTGATAATGCTTCCTGATAGTGCTTCTGTATTCGCTGCTTGGCCAATTGGCAGGTGCGACATTGCCCTATCAGCTTTGCAACATTTCTTTTTAGGCTTGGCCAGTAAAACAAACTCTCTACCGCATCTATGGTCTTCTCTCGACCGAAGTGACTAGCAAGACTCCCAACATATAATTTCCAAATAAGGTAGGCTCGTTGGGACGTACGGGGAATGCATAGCGTGTGAAATCGAAATAGATGGACATCCTGGAGTAGAAAACCATCCTTCTCCGATGTCACCCCTTCCTTTAAAGCACAAAAAATCTCTCCAAAATCAGGGCACGACTCGTATTCCTTGATTCGCTTGAAACCCGCTACCTTAGCGTTCAGTTGTTTAAACACGCAGACTCGACGATTGAGCGCATCCGCTACCTTATTCTCAACTCTAAATGTGTGCTTTAGGGTATAAGTGTAGTCTTGCATAAATTCAATCCACCTACCGTGTCTAGCACTGAGTTTCTTCTGTGAGTTGAGGTACCGTAAACCTTGTGGCCCAAATAAAAAACAATTCTTGCCGTAAGAGGTAATGACGCCAATAGCACAATGATTGTACAGCTGCATAGAATTTTTTATCGTAGGTGGAGTAATTCATTTAGTTTCGCTCTAATTTTCGCTGAAGAAGGCGATTGGGTGCTTTTCTTGATTGAGTAATCGGCCTATGCCAATGCCTGATGCATCGCACATAATTTCAGACATCTTGGAGAAATCAGAAAGTCTCATGATAGGTGCTTCAATTATTCGTTGCTTGATTTTCTTGAACGCCTTGGCAGCGATTACGGGGTACTGGAACTCTTTTCTCTTCAGACAATCCGTAATTGAGGTCATGATAGTGCTGAATCTCTTTATGAATCGCCTATAGAATGTCGCCCGCCTATGAAAACTTACTTGAATATTTTTGGGCTCCGGCCACTCTACAATTGCCTGAATTTTTTGAATTTTTGAGGATCAACTGAAACCCTTGAGCTGATACAACCCCAGAATACGACCATGTCAGTCATGAACACACATTTCTTAGGGTTCAGGTACAGTTGCTCTTTTCTCAACGTATGGCAAACTTGACTGAGATGACCCACATGATGCTCCAATGTCTTACTGTAAATCAAAATATATCAAAGTAGCGACCAAAAATTTACCCATAAAGGGTCGTAATTCTTGGGTCATCACTCGCATGAAAGTGCTGGGAGCATTTGTCAAGCCTAAAGGCATGATAATCCGCTCATACATACTGTCTTTGGTCTTGAAAGCGGTCTTTCACTCATCACTTGTACGAATCCAAATTTGATGGTAGCCACTTTTCAAATCGATTTTGAGAAGATGGTGGCTCCAGACATAATGTCCAACATGTCATCCAGTCTGGGGGTGGGAATCGATATTTGAGGGTAATCTTATTGATGGCGCGACTATTCACGCACATTCTACGCGAACCATCTTTCTTAGGGGTTAATAATGCCGGCGCAGCGCACAAACTTTCTTTAATGAATCTCTTACTCAACAGCTCGTCAACTTGCCTTTTGAGTTCGACGTGTTCTGCCAGATTCATTTTGTAGTGAGGCAAGTTGGGGAGAGAAGACCCCGGAACTAAATTTATAACGTGTTGATGTCACACATAGGAGGTAAACTATCCAGGAATTTTTCTGGAAAGACATCAGCAAATTTCTTCAATATAGGTATTGCTGCAGGAGAAATCTACTCTTGAGAATCATCGGTGACCTCTCTAGCAACAAGTGCAACAATTATGGACCTCTTGGCGATCTCCTTATCAATAAGTTTGGGTTGATTAGTGTTAACGCCTTCTTACTGTTAGATGCCTCAGTCTGCTTAGTCGCAGGTGGAGAACTCGGCCGTAGCGGGGTCAACATGATCTTCTTTCCTCATAAACAAATGAGCACAAGTTTGGACGTCCATATATAGTGACATCTCGGTCATATAACCAAGATCGTCCTAAAATTATATGACCCCACGTCCATGGTGACTTCATCACACCAAATCTTGTCCGATAAGTGGCAAATATAATCGGGACAAGACATCTCTCTTTCACATCGATGGACGCAGAGTTTACCCATGACACTTTATATAGGTGAGAGTGGGGCAGAGTCTTTAGCCCCAGTTTAGTCACCATACCCGAGGTGATGACGTTGATGCAGCTCTCACTATCAATTATGACTCGACAATTCTTACACCGATTTTAGTGAGAGTTTAAAAAATTGAAGATTTACATCAGTTGTCATTTTCTTAGGTTGAGTTAGGCCCCACCTCACTACACTCAGTCGGCGGGTAACCCTGTCTACATCGTCAATCGACGATGGGTGCATGCATAAAACACATCCCAAGGTGGCAGTCTGATCTACATCAAAGTTATCTTCCCAAGCATCTCCTTTAGGGTCATGGACGATTTCTTCTAAATCATCCTGATTACTATCCGATTGGGTTTCAATAATCAACGTCCTTGCCTTACTCGGACATTATGCTGAAACGTGACCAAACCCTTGGCACTTGAAACATAGAGTCTGCTGAATAGACCTAGATGACTCACCAGCGATACCCTCGCCTTTGTCTTCACGCCTTGGAGTGGAACTACTATACCCAAACGAGACTTGAGATTGGAATAGATTGGGTTAAATTTAACAGTAGTCTTGTTGGGATTGTCTCTATAGTCTGTGCGTCTAGGGAATGAAGAAGCCTCAGATTGATCTAAGTCTTGGACAATTTGAATAGCTTGTTCTAGGATAGAGACATCTCTAACGATTAGCTCACACCTAAGCTCATTCTTAAGTCCTAAATGAAATCTAGACAAGACTATCGTATCATATTCATCTCACCACATCTTACCATGAATTGATCAAACTTCTTGATGTACTCCGATATTGGTCGATTGCATTAAGTCAAACGCTGACATTGGTCAAGTAGACGTTTGTATGACACATACAAATATTTCTCTTGGAGTTTCATCTTTATTACGTTCCAAGTTTGAATAGCCTCTTGATTTTTAAGTCTCATCTTCTCGACATTTGTCTAGTATTGTCTAGCTTGACCTACCAATTTCATCTTGACAAATCGAATCCTTCTCTCGTCAGACATATCATACCAATCAAAGTAATGATTCATGTCTGAAATCCAATCAAAGAAGATTTGGGAATCCAACTGGCCATCGAAAGTGGGTGCTTTAAGTTTTATGTTCTTTAAGTTCTCTCTCGCAAAATCATTTGGTCATTATTCTTAGGGTGGCGAGGTCCTGCACGAGGTCCATTATCACTAACATTGTCGGTAGTCTCTCGTTCCCTAGTGTTTTTCAGTTCTTGCTCCACGTTGTTTAGCCGAGTGGACAGATCTTCTAGGAACTTAGTGATATGGGCTAGTGCGGGATCCATTTCAGAATTTGGGTCTTGGGGGTGGTATTGTGTTCCACTACAGGTAGTCATGCAACATGGTTGCTTGGATGCAAAATCTAAAGACACAATACGGTTGGTCAACTAAATGAAGTCTAATGCAAAATGATCAAATGAAAAAAAATCAACTAAAATGAAACCTCGTGCAAAATGATCAAATAAGAAATCAGCAAGTAATTCAGCTCTGGTACACAGTAAATATCCCACTACTCATTTCCATTTAGGCAACAAAAGTTTAATTAAGGCGATCAAATAATAGAAATAGTGCGTAATGTTAACCGTTTTTAAATTTCAAAATGAATCAATCAGTGTCTAGAATCAGGAATATTTCTACTTTAACATTCAGATGCAGCAAATAAAGCCAGCAGATTTGCTTACTCACAATTTATTTAGTGGACAACGACAAGTCGATAGCACAAAAGAGGGATCACTTTGGTGCAAATGGATATCTAAAACTATTGAAAGTAGTAGAATTGACTCACTGACTGAGTTAGAGATTACCTAAAAATTACCTGCACCGAGGAGAATTCAAACTCCACACTTCTGGACAATAGTGCTAGGAGTTGCGAACACGCTGCCTCGTGAACGACGCGAATCAGAAGCGAATCGGGCAGGAAATAGCCTCCGAAAGATCGATGTTGCTTCTGGACTGAGTTGGTTCAGTCGAGTCAACTCGGCCGAGTTGACTCGGTCAGGTAGGTTGGCTTTTGCTGCGGGTCGGGTCCAAGGAGAAACCCGCTTGATTGAACCCGATAGGTGATCGGGTTATGAATTTAGGGGTTGGGAAATTTTAACCCTACACCCAAATCACTCTTCTTTCTTCTCTCCGGCACTACTGGGAATGGTGATCCTTTCAGGCGGCGGCGAATCTGGGTGAAGGTGAGGGCGGTGAGGTGCTGCCGTCGTGTCGGAGGAGGGGATCTTGCGGCGGTGAGATCTCGCACTGAAGGAGATGATCTCGAAGACGAAGTTGCAGGATCTGGCACTGGCGGTGGTGGAGGCAAGAAGACGTCGACTGGTGTGGTTGATGATGGAATTCGATCGGATCTGTGTCTAGGCAGGCACAGTGACGGCGCCGGTGGCGTCGGGTGGGTGGGAAGTTGCTGTCGAGGTCGGCATGGCTTGTAGGCATTGATGTCGGCGTCGATTTGGGAAGGAGGTGATGAAGTCGACGTTGTTGTCGTACTCTGTCAGTGTTCTAAATGGCGGCCACAGCGGCTACATCGGCCGGGAAAATTTATCGGGGATGGGGATATATCGGGGACTATCGGGGATATTTTCAAAAATCGGATGTCAAAATCGTACTGTAAATATACATATCTTCTTGTCTTAAATTGCATCTCATAAGACAATATATTCATAAATTATATAAAGCTACATAAAACATCATACTTATATGTTTAACATAAACTTAACTCGATAACTTGCATTAAGCTTATAAATGCATAATCACTATCCAAGTGTAGAATCTTCACAAATGCCACATCGCTTGAATTACCCAAATACTTAACCTAGAAATTGAGTGTAAAACGCTATATCGGGTCCAAAATCGGCGAAATTGCGGCCGATATATCGGGTCCATGCCGATTTATCGGCGATTTTGGGTGAAAATCGCTATATCGGTTTGGATGTGCCAAATCATTGCGGCTAGGTGCCGTAAACGCAATATCGGCGCAATATCGGGGTTATATCGGGGATATTTAAACACTGTACTCTGTTGCTGCAGGCGGCGGCTGAGATGAGGAGAGGAGATGAAGACGAAGACAAGGAAGAGGGGAGGGGGCGACGTGTGACGGCAGAGGGTCGAAATTGAAGACGGTTGAAGGAATTGGAATTTTCGTCGGAGAAGGCAGCGGATTTGTTGCGGTGGGGTGGCGACGCTGCTGCAGTGGAACTCGAGATGGGTCTGGGTGGACTGGGGAGATGATTGAACAGTAATCGTTCGATTACTGTTCATTGGTTGAATTTTTTTTTTGACTAAAGAGAAGACGATTGGAAAACTTGTAGAACTAGGGTTTTGGGAATTTTGTGGAGGAAAACAGGATTTTGGCTTTGATACAAAAATGATGTGGGATCAAGAGCTAAATAGGAATTTGGATATGATCACTGGTCGCAACCTGGATCTTGGCTTCACTACCAATTGACTCAATCAAACAGATTAAATCAAAAACACAAAGCAAAGCTTATATCTAAATATTCGTTATTTTATTCATGAAACTGAGTCTTTTAAATAGACTCTTACAAAGATGAGTTTTCACATATCTGATGTGATACTAAACAATCTGGACTCAATAAAAGCACTACAAAATAAAAGAAGACTCAGCCGACTAGGACTAATTAGGACTCTTCAAACTGACGACTCAATGAAAAGCAAAAAAAAAAAAAATACAAAACACGGACTACACATAGTCCAACATAGTAAACTAAATCATGAATAATCTAGACTCAAACTAAGGCCAAAGGGGGTCGATGTGACACGACGACAACATCGTTGATATGTTCTCAGAGGAGTCGGTATGATATCTCCATCAATCTGTCTCTATAGCTTAGTAATATTGTTGATCTTCTCCCTTTTGTTTTACTATGGTAAGAAGGGAAACTTGGAACCCGGACCATCTTTAGTTACATGAAAGGACCATCTAAGAAATACATGTTTTCCGGCATTATTAGCATGATATAGGATTCTTATTGTTAATCATGTCCTGATGTTTTCTATATAACTTCTTGAAAAGGAACCTGATGTCGATTTCCCCTCTGTACATGAAATATTTCATGATCCTATCTGTTAAATTTGAAAGCATAACACACAACATTCTCAGATGAAATCATGAATCAAGAACACCGACATGAGACCATTAATCCTTATTCTTTCTTTTCCTTTTTCATATTTTTGGCCCTTTAATCACAATTGCTAAAATGTGATCCCTCTCCCTCCACCATGCCTCCCCATGCGTGCGCACGCGCACAAAATCATGACATGTTTCTACCACCAAAATGTAGACCCTGATTTGGTGAATCTCCAATCTTGTTGGTGTTTATTTTCTTACCTCCAAGGTTCTTCATCTTTTTTTTTGCAGTGGGAAGCTCTTGTACAGTAGAAATTGACTTAATTTGGCGCTCGATGTTTGTTCTTCCCTCCTTTTCGGTGTGGTGAGTCTTGCAGCTGCCTACTTGACCATCACATCATATCTTCTATTGGCGTAAATCATCTGCAACATGTTCTATGATTCGTAGCCTCATGTTTCCCAGGAAGAATACATTTTTATACTTGGCCTCTACACACGTCTGTGCAGTTTACTTGCTCTTGTTTCTTTTGTGGAAGTTGCCGTGCATGCATGATGATGCTATCTTTTGCTATTATCCAGTAGGAGGCAGGTGACCCCAAAATCTTTAGGGATCCTATTAATCTCTGCCTCATGTGTCTTACATCTTTATACACTTCTGTTTTTCCCATTACATGTTTCATATTTTATTTAGCTTCATGTATTTATTAACCATAGTGGAAAAATGTGTCATGATTTGCATGAAGCAATGATTAATTTAGATATCTTTCAATAAGAAAGTCTAATACATTGAGCTACTTTATAGAAAGTTGAGGAGCATATTTTATGTATGTATGTAATTATATATGCCTGCATGTATATATGCACTTACTCTTTTCATTTCTACATGTTCTCTATATATTTTAGTGACATGTTGTCGTGTTCCCGTTTCCTGCTTTTTAAGAAATCACCGTGTCGCATGTCTGTGTCCGTGTCGTACCCGTGTCCCAAGCCCATGCTTCTTAGATACTGAACAATGAGTTAGTTGGACTAGGACCTGATTGGGTAAGATTTTAAGAGGACAACATTTGTATTAATTTTCTAGGCTACAAGAGCAAGGCATGCTACAGTGTTTTTTTTAAAAATTTTTTTATTTTTAAAACGAAGCAAGACATATTGTGACAATGAATTTCTATTGATTTATGATTTATGGCCATGAGTCTTGCCGCACGACATGTTACAAACACAAACACGACAATCTTTGGAAAATTAGGATTTGATACACCAAGGATGTGTCAATATCTATATGTATTTATTTAAATGTTAATGTTCTTTGTGTAAAACTATTAATGCTAAAATGGTTAAATCAGAGGAAAACACAATAACTGGGATATTGCAAAATAAACTTTCAAGAGGTGCAAATGGACAATCTTCATGCTTTATTAAGAAAGAATGACATCATCTAATGCATCTAGTGTTCCCGGTTTTCATGAATTAGATTTCCGCTTATTAGCATCGAATGCATCTTTGATATGCCTGGGATATGTAATAAATTTTATGACATATCAAAAGAAGTATCTGACATGGACTAATATTGAGTTCTCTGCACATTTGTTACATATACGTTTCTCATCTGTCTGCATATCTTAGTACTGGAGTATTTAAATTTCTGCAGTGGCTGTTGCATGGCTTCTTTTTCGCTTTCTTATATTTGTACATTTGAGCCAGGGGCAGAAACAGGATTTTGGTCAGGGAGGAATCGTGACCTACATAATTTTTCTTAATCAGGATCTAGTTTCATGATCTTTCTGGCCTTTGGATCTATCTTCTTATTTTGTTTCTTGTTTCCTTTTTGTAGTTCTCTTTCAAGCCTTTGTTTCTTCTCCCTTTGGAATTTGTTTTTATTTGACTATTCTAATCAGCAACCTCCCTAATGGAGAAAACAATCTAATCTAATCAAAGAAAAGCTGGTCTTTGTAGAGTCAGAAATAATGGGGGATAAATAAATAATTCGTCACCGAGTCCCATGGGCGCCCACCATTGTGTCTTCTTTTCTTTCATTTTTGCCTCCCTTGTCATTCCAATCATCATTTTTCATCGGTGACTCAGCCGCTTGATAATGTCCAACCCCAATTATCCATATGACCTTCTAACCAATCCCTTAATCCCTTTCAAAAAGAAAGATTAGGGAATTGAACAGAGGTTGCATCTGAGCATTCTCTTCTCTCTAATCACTTTCCCTTCACCGTCTCTGTTATCCCTCACAACATACACACACACACACTACACAAATAATGGGGGTTATCAGAGACGCTTTTCTGACTAGAACCATTGAAGTGTTGGTCGAGATGGGGTTTGCCTACCTTGCAGACCAGTATGAGTGGGGCACACCGTGATGAGGGCGAGCTTCAGAGGCTGAACGCCCTCCTGCGCATCCAAGCCGTCATCAACGTAGCAGAGGGAGGGCTCCGGCAATCCCTCCAGCAATCACATATCCAAAGCTCAGGGCATGGCTGTGGTAACTCAAGGACGCAGCCCGAGGCCCACGACATGCTGGATGAGATGGACTACTTCCAGCTGCAAAAACAAGTTGAGGGGGTCAATGACCAACTTCAAAAGGTGCGTGGTTCAAATATGCTCTCTCATTCTTAACATAAATCTGCGAAATTTTGCAAGCGTGTCTGGAAGTCTGATCTCACACTCAAGAAGCTGAGGGCGGTCGTGGAGAGGATAGATGGGATTGCCGCTCATGTAGGAGATTCTTCACCGTTGTCTCCAATGTTCAGGAGCACCATCAGCATCACCAAGCTCAGATCATCAATGATCGTGAGACTGGGCCCCGTTGCCTGCGGGCAGCAGCGTAGTGTTCGGGCGAGACAGAGGGAGGAGCTAGTACAGTGGTTAACAAAGCCTTCAGACAAGGACATAGAAAACAATGTTACTCTATTCTCTGTGGTAGGGCACGGAGGCATGGAAAGACTATTCTCTCTCAGCTTGTATTCAATGATGAGCTTGCAGAAATCTTTTGATCTCAAGATTTGGGTGTGTTCTCTACAAGCTTCAACGTTAAACAGTTGTTAGCAGCTGTGATAGAATCTGCAACTAAACAGAGGCCAAAAGTTGATAGTCTCACCGCCTTCCAAAGTGCTCTCAAGGAGAAGTTGGTTTCTTTCAGGAAATTTCTCCTGGTCTTGGATATGATGCATGGAACGTTGATAACGTTTCAGCTGGAATAACTTATTGGCTCCTATGAAATATGGAGAGAAGGGAAGTAAGATCTTGTTGATGACTCGAATGGGCCGTGTTGCAGAAATGGTTACACAGGCTGCTGCAGAAAGAAGTGATGAAACTGGAGAGGTTAAAAGATGATGCCTTCATTTTTCTTTTCTATTAATATACTTTTGCTGGTGTAAGATCTGATGATTATGGAATGTTGCAATCAATTTTGCATGCAAATAGCAAGAAGGCTTGGGGGCTCCCCACTGGCTGCAAAATCCATCGGAGCAGTGTTAAACTCCAACTTGAATGATTAGCACTGGACAAACATTTTGACACGGAAGCATTTTAGATGCACAACAGGTCGGCCAGGACAACGTCAACTCTATTTTGAGGTTAAGCTATCACCATTTGCCCCTACAACCCTTGCTTTGCGTATTGCGGCATTTTCCCTCAAGGTCATGAGATTCATAAAGAAACTCTAATCGGCATGTGGGTGGCCGTAGGGTCGATTCAGCAATCTCAAAATCAAAGGAGACAATTGAAGACATAGGGGGCAACTATTTCGATGGTTTACTGAAAGATCATTTTTGAACCTTATCATCATTATGGCTACTACGCCATGCATGATCTTTTGCATGAACTAGCACAATCAGTATCTCAGGATCAATGCTTTGTAGTTGTTGACGGTACATCAATTCAAGGCATTCCCACTATGGTTCGCCGTTTATGGGTTGAAATCCATGATCCAAACCCTCTCACAAAGGTGGACAAATCAAAGAACTTGCACACTCTTGTGTTAATTTCCAAGGATTATAATCATCATGAGCATTCTATGATTTTCAGTGAGGTTTTTAAATCATTGAAGAGCATATGCGTATTGCTTATATTTGTGGCGGACATGGAAGAATTTCCAGGTGAAATTGGTTACTTGATACATCAAGTTCAATCAGCGAATTCTGGTGCAGGATTTACAGATTTTGCTTCAAGCATTTATCGGTTGCCTAGATTAATTTGCAAGCTTTATCACCTACAGATTATAGAGTTAGATTATTGATCAGATGACTACATTATTCCTGAAGGCGTTGTACAGTCTTATTAGCTTAAAACACATGATGCCATGATGCCAATGTTTAATTTTGATATGATAGATGGGATTGGAAAACTGTTTTCCCTTTAAGAGTTATGGTTATATGTTGGAGAAAAAAGTGAGCGCAGGATTGAAGAGTTGAAGGACTTAAGCCACCTTCGTGAACTGCGAATTGTAGGTCTTGATAATGTCAAAAGTCACAAAAAGGCTAGCATGGCCAAGTTGCATAATAAAGAACAGCTCCTCAAGTTGGAATTAGAATGGGATATTTATATATTTCAGTCCTGATGAGTTGGTTGAGCATGAAAAAAATACTTGATTGTGTCCGGCCACATCTCAATGTCAAGTAGCTACACATTACAGGATACGAAGGTGTCAGCTCTGCGAAATGGATAGATTATGAATTTATAAATAATTTAGAAAACATTGTTCTCTTTGATTTCTTAAGACTGGAATGCCTTCCTTGTCTTGGGAAACTGCCTTATCTCAAGTATTTGCGTCTGTGTTATATCCCTAAAGTGAAGCAAGTTGATTGTGAAGGGGGTTTTCCACAACTAGAGGTACTAAAAATCTATTTCTTGGATGAATGGGAAGAGTGGTCAGGTTTAGAACAGCTTGCATGGTATCCATGCCTCCGGAAACTCAAAATCTATGGTTGCCCCAGGTTGAAGGTATTGCCCTCCCTTCCCGTCGGTCTCGCAGAAATGAAACTTGTAAATGTTGGATTGACAACTCCTCCTTCACTCTGCCCGGGTGACAACCAACAAAGCTGCAGTGCCCATAGTGCCTCCTCCCCCTCCCCCTCTTTCTTTTTCTCAATGCAAATAACAAAATGTGAACAATTAACATCTCTAGCTAAGGCTTGCTACAACATCACTCACTGCCTCTCGAGCATCTAGAGATGTGTCATTGCAAAGAGTTCGTGCATTTGCCCGCAGAAGGTCTCCAACATCTTTTCTCCCTCAAAACCCTGAAAATTGAGACATGCCCCAAGTTACAACCGTCTCTGATGATCATCCCCGCAGACTAGTTCTTTCTTCCTGTCTCTTCAAGAGCTGCAATTAGAAGTTGTGGGGATCTGGGACAGATTGTTGCTAACATTGCTGCAGGATCAACCTCACTTAAAAAGTTGGTTATAGAAGAATGTGAAGAACTGACATCACTCGAGAGCTTAAAGGTCCTTCGCCACCTTGGTTGTTTAATTGTCTATAAATGCCCCAAGCTTGTACAAGCTACAGCCAAACCGTCAATTAAGGGTGAGAGCTTCACATTGACTATTGACCATCTCTTAGTGGGTTGACTCCTTGTTGCTGCTGTCAAAACCATTAAGAAATCTCATCTCAGTCCAAAATCTGTCTATAAAAAGACTGCAGTGGGTTGGACTCACTGGTGGGCAAGATGGAGGCATGGTTGTTGCAAAACCGCATGTTAGAAGAAGTGGTTCTGCACAAGGCAGTCTCCCTGCAGTCCTTCGTCCGAGCTTTCAGGCTCTCTCTTCACTCAAAGATTTACATCTGGAATATCTTGATAATCTCCCATCACTGCCACAACTGCCTTTGTTTCTGGAGAAATTAACAATACGAGGCTGCACTGACATAGTGGAGGAGTGGTGCCTGAAGGATGATGGTGCTGATTGGCCCAACATTGAACACATTCCTCACATTCACATAAAATGTCCAAATTTTCCAATAAACTGGTACAAGCATCCCTTTCCAATGTGCTAACTGGGGTACTCTTTTTTCTCTCATGTGCTAATTGGGTACTCATTTTCTTTCTGCAACCATTGAGAAGTATCCATGAAGTAATTTAAAATAGACCTGCACAAGAGGTTGATGAAGAGACAGGAAACTAGTATAACGTCTGATTAAAAAGGATGCAGCGGGTAATGTCTCTCATTTTCCTGTACTTTGCAAAGATGTAGGGAATAAATATGTTAGCTTTATTTCAGATCCATTCTTAAGTATGTGAAGTAATTTTGAAAATATTTTGGTTACATTCAAGTCAATCTACTTTTGTTATCTCATAGCTAATTTTTGACTGCTGATGCATTTTTCCCTGTCTCCATGTTTCATTGAAGCAATTATTTACTCTAGATACAGCATTTTCATGTTGTTACAGATTTGTGCTTGATAAGTTTTTGATACCGTCATGTGAGTTGCATTCATGGGTAGTTTTATGGCCTTTCAGAACTATTTCATTTTGGGGGAAGTGTTGGATTTTTGCTTCTATTTGATTAACTATCAACATTCATAATGACTTAAATTTTATGAGACATGACTTAAATGCTTTTTGATACAAATTATGACCATTCTAAATTCCGACTTAGCAAAATTTACACCTGTAGTGTAAACCCAAACTTATAAATCTTTGAATGAAATCAGAGATGTTTGCAAGGCGCATGATCATTGTTTTAGGGAACCAGAGCAAACGTAGCAAGTTTGGGAGCTCTTATTACTTAGCGGGTGAGGTGGGGGTACAACCACATGTTCCTACTCTGCCCTTGTTGAAATATAACTGTTTTGTTTGCCAGGTCAATCATTATCTTTATTGGAACCAAAACTCAGATTATTTCGTGCTTTTGTAGACTGTCAATCTGTATTAGTATCAGGTGTATTTTGGAATGATCTGATTTCACTGAAAGAATTTAACATGCTTGGATTTCCATCAGACCAAGGATAATGTTCTTCTAGCTAGATATCAGGTCGTGATGCGACTAGTAATATTTTGAGCTACTTTATCTTACCATTTCCTTCTTTCTTATTCATTCGGAGAACAACATTAAGAGATCTGGTTTGTTTTATTGCAGTAAAAGTCTAGAGAACCTTATACTTCCATATTTGGCAAGATACATTTTAAGGTCTATGAAATATCTTTTTATTCTTTGAAGCCTCTGGAAATAGCTTTGTTCTTCCTGCACTTGTTGAAATTATGAGTGACATAAAGACAGCACATGGAATCTGTGGATGTTGCATACCAGTCAAACAAAGTAAACATTTATATTTTGATGTAATAGATGAAAAGGAAAAATTAGATCACACAATCCTCTACATTTTACACTTTAGTTTGTATTGTTTTTGTCGCGTGTTCTATGTGTGAACACCCTTATGACGGACCAAAGGCAGTCCTTAAATAGTATGTCATTCCTGAGCATGACTGCCAACAGCGGGCTCACCTTCTTGTATTCTTTGAATGTGTTCCAGAATGAGATACTTAAAAAAACAGCACTTTAAAATTGTATGCTGGTTCACCTGAAGTTGTTAAAATAGGTGTTACCAGATTTGTGGTACGCTTTGGGTCAGGGTACGGGCCCGGGCAGAATGTAGTACGAAGGTTAGACTTAATCCAATGGGTATTTGGTGTCATGGTACACTTAGGAGCATTTACTAGTGTCGTTTGTCAGTTCTTTGTGTATTATCTGTGTGCATGTGGATAGAGAAGAGATGTGTATACATTTTAAGACATGTAAATTAGGGATTACGATACTGTCATTTTAATTTCTGTAGAGCAAGCGATGATCTGATACTTACTCAAAAATTGGAAATCAAACTACTTTAATTAAAAAACATGTTCATAATTTTAATTGCATTAAACAGTCAAAGTTCAAACTCTTGTGGAAGTCTTAAAAACCGCAAATAAGTCTATTACGAAAGGCTAAATACTACTGCTAAATATATTAAATATCTCATTGAATCAATTAGTTATTAGTGCTCTTCTTTTGTTTCTTAGGTCACCTGTTTGTTGATCTGGATCGGATTAGATGAGTGAGTTAGGTAACTCTTGTTGAAATAAAAGCTTGTTCCTAGGTTAACGGCATATATCCTTCGCAGGTGAGCCTGCTTGGTGAAGACTATAGGCAAGTCACTCCCTTTCTTCTGTAACTTGTATCTTCCAGGTTTGTAGGTTCAGTGAGTGTTAAGTCGCAGGGTGAACTTGCAGAAAAGAGGTTTGACCCTTGCACAATGCTGTAATAGGTATGAACTATCTTCAAGGTGTCACATCATCTCCCTGCCTAATCTGTTATATGTTATCTCCCAGGGGCCTAAAAGTTGGGATCTTGTTGGTAGTCTCTGGTGCACAATGCTGAAATACGTATGGACTATTCTAAAGGTCGCTTCACATTGTCTACGTGCCTTCTCTGTTATAAGATTAGTGTTCTAAATTTCGGCCGAAATTTTGAAATTTCGGCCGAAATTTCGGTTTCAGAAAAAGCCCGACACGAAATCCAAACCCCAATTTCGAAATGTCGGCCGATTTTGAAATATCGGCCGACACTGTGTCGGCCGATATTAAGAGGGGTTTCCCCCCTTCACCCCCCTTCTTTTGGGTCGGGTCAAAGCAACCCAATCCCCACGCGAAACCCATTAAACCCAAATAAACCGCCCTAGGTTTTCTTCTCCCCTCATTTCTCTTGATCGCGCCGCATGAGTCCCGCCGCCACTGCTAGAAGCCTAGAAGATGAAGACCAGCCGCAGTCGCCGCAACTCTCATCGGCGGCGATAGCCTTCATCGAAGCCTCTAAGCCTAAGGTACCTCTCTCTCTCAATCTCTCACTCGATCTCTCTTTGATTTTTTTTTTATTTAGTTGCTATATGTTGTTGATATCTCTCTTCCTCTTTGCGCAGCTGCTCTCTCTCTCTCTCACGATCTCTCTCACCCTCCTACTCTCCCTCTCTGCTCTTACTCTCGGTTCTCTCCCCCCTCTCTCTCGATTTCCTCTCTGCGCTCTCCCTCTCTCACTCACTGCTCTCTCCCTCTCTCGATTTGTCTCTCGCTCTCTGATCTCAGAGATCAGAGAGCGAGAGAGAGAAATCGAGAGAGAGGGAGAGAGCAGTGAGCGAGAGTGTTCTCTCTCGCTCTCTGATCTCGGAGATCAAAGAGCAGAGAGAGAGAGAGCAGCGACCGAGAGAGAGAACAGGGAGGGAGCGCAGCGAGAGTGAGAGCAGAGAGGGAGAGTAGGAGGGTGAGAGAGAGAAGTGAGTGCAGCTGCGACTCTGCAGTGACTGTGAAAGCAGTAGTCATTGTTATTTGCAATCTAGCATTTACATTTTATTTTTTGATTAAAACTTGATTAACAATCTAGCATTTATATTATTGTTAAAATTTATGCAATAGACTGTTGTCATTGTTACATAAATAAAAAATAACACATTTACATAAATAAAAAATAAAAATTATAAGATGCAATAACACATATTTACATAAATAAAAATAAAAAAAATATAATCAGTAATCATTGTTATTTTCTTGGCTTGGCTTCATCAAAAACTTTGTTATTTGCTTGCCTTCATCAATATGATAACATCCACGTGCACCTGTCCAATACGACAATACCTGAATAAAAAAAATTAGAAAAGTTAATTTTAGACGTGTAAAGTAAGAGAAATATCAGAGAGCGATAAATAAATAAGATAAGAATATAAAAATAGTATACACCACCATTTACCCACCATAACTTAGAATTAATTTAAAAGGTTTGAAGTAAGCATTTTTTATTATCTTGTTCATTTTTAGTTGGTTAATTGTATTTAGTGTTCTTTTTGAAGGTAGGAAGTGCAAATCAAAATGTCTTCTTCCACAGCATCTAGTGAAGCACCATCTGTCACAGGCGGGTCTAAATTGAAAGATCCATGTTGGGACCATGTGATAAGAGTTGGTACCAATACACAGCAATTACGTTGCAAATATTGCAACAATTTATGTCAGGGGGAGTAAGCCGTTTGAAACATCTTGCGGGACGACAAGGTAATTGTGCACCATGTTTTGAAGTGCCCGATAATGTGAAGATGAAGGTGCTCGAACTATTGAAGGAAGCCGATGCAAAAAAGCAAGCTAAGGCGGCCGGTTTTCAAGCTCTAACTGATTACGTGCACATTGGGGAGGATGAATATGATTATCAGGATCTAAATGATTGTTCATCTCAAAGGATCAAATTCGGATCCGTCTGCATTAAAGCAAAAGGACCGATGGATAAATTTACTCAACGAACTCTAGAAGAGTTGACGATGGGGTTCGCTAAAACTAAGCAAACAACAATGGACTCCAAGCAAAGAAAGGAGAAGAGAAGATACTATTAGATACATTGATAAATGATTTTATGAAGCTGGGATTCCCTTCAACACCGCTACTCTTCCCTCATTCCGGCAAATATTGATAACTATTGGAAGATTTGGTGAAATGTTGGAGGCCCCGCACCTTATAAGCTTAGCGAGATTGTTCTCGAAAGAGAGGTGGAGACACAGGACAATCTCAAACCGTTCAAAGAGTTGTATTGTTAGTGGTTGCACACTAATGACCGACGCTTGGTCGGATCGAAAGAATAGGAGTTTGATAAACATCGTTGCCCACTGTCCAGCAGGAACAGCCTTCTTGTATTCAGAGGATGCTTCAGTAGAAAAACACGATGCAAATTACATCTTTCAATTTGTTGATAAAGCAATTAGAGATGTAAGACCAGAAAATGTGGTTCAAATTGTGATTGACAATGTATCAAACAACATGGCGGCCACAAATATTATGCAATTGAAGAGACTTAGCATTTTTGGACTTCTTGTGCTGCACACGGTGAATTTAATGCTAGGGGACGTTGCCAAGATTAAACCTATTCGTAATGCTATCATGAATGGGAGGTCCGTGTCAGTTTTCATTTATAACCACACAATCACCCTTAGCTTGATGAGAGATATCACAAAGGGGATCTTCTAAGGCCTAGGGCTGCTAGGTTTGCCGCTGCATTCCTCTCCTTAAATTCTATGAGGGAGAAAAGAAAAGAGTTGAAGGAAATGTTTACATATGAAAGATGGTTTGCAGCATCCTCTTTCGAAAATAATGTGGGGAAGAAGATATAATTTATAAATTTTCTAGTTCTTGAATAATAATTAGAAATTATTTTATCTTGATGTTGACCAATTTATTATTTATATTCGTAAGTTGCTGATATTGTTAGTTCCAATAGATTTTGGACAATGTGGATCTTGCTCTTAAACTTTTTTTTACTATTAGTGAAAGTTCTTCGACGAGTTGATGGTGATAAACCATCTATGGGATTTCTTTATGATGAATTGGAAAGAGCAAAGGAAGACATTAAAAAAAACCTCGACTCAAAAGGGAAGAAATATATTCCTATATGGAATATCATTGACAAAAGATAGGAGGATAAGCTTAAGGGGCCTTTGCATAGAGCGGGACACTACTTGAACTCTTAAACTTTTTACAAGAAGAAGATGGAGATTGAAAGGTCGGCATCTTTATGGATGGGCTTGTTGAGGTCATGCATAAATTCTACCCAGAAAAGCACGAAACTCTCAATAAGATAACTGACCAGTTGGCTTTGTATCAATATCAAAAAGGCTCTTTTGGAGAGATTGGGTAAAAAAAGGAGCAAAAAATTCTAACCTTAATCTAGGTACATTGCTTGATATATTTGTTATTAACTTTAATAAAAAAATTATAAAGCTTAATTTGTTGATGACTTTTCTATAACTTTCAATTGATTAGCTAATTGGTGGATGATGTATATGACTAATGTTCCTGAGTTGAGAGAAATGACAATGAGAGTCTTGAACTTGACAACCAGCTCGTCCGGGTTTGAGAGAAATTGGAGCACCTTTGACACGATATAATTATAAAAACTATCATTTTTTTGGACTAGTAGAATTTCTTTTGGAATTCTAAATATTTGTGCATTCTTTAATTTGTTTAAGGATTTTCTTTTGTAGGTCCATACAAAAAAGAGGAATAGACTATAGTCACAAGAAATTGCATAACTTAGTCTTCGTCAAGTTCAATGCAAAAATCAAGAGCAAAATATCATCGATTAATAGAGATCCATTGGCAGCTATTGATGATGAGAAAAGAGTCACCGATTGTTGGTGCCTCCAAAAACATATGGAGCTCCTGTTTCAGAAAGCGATGATAGGTCTTTCCCGGAGAAGGATTAACATGGAGGCAAGTTGGGAAATCCTCGGAGCTACTATAAAGAGAAGAAAGAGTTCAAGAACAAATTTAAGGACTTTTAAGAGAAAAGCAAAAAGCGGGCCCCAATTGGCTAATGAACACGAAGAAGACATGGAATCATCCAGTTCGGAGTCATCATCAGAGGATGAGAGCCATGAGGTGGAGCTTAATTTAACAAGTAATGATGTGATCGATTCAGAGGATTCGGAGCCGGAGTTTCCAGAGGATTGAGAAGGAGATATCATCTGAGTCACTTTCACCTTATGAAAATTTATTGCTTTGAGCTTGATTTTGAAATATGTTTAAGAACTATCTTTGATGTGTAACTGTTTTGTTTGAATTTTAAACTATTGGAAAGTGGAAACCAGTGTTTCAAAAAACCCGTTATATAACCCGTTATAACTCGTTATATAACGTAACGTCGACCAATCGTTATGTAACATGACTAAAAAAACGTAATGTTTGATAACTATGATTATTTTGCCCATAACTTACGTTACGTTACGTTATTAACGTAAAGCACTGTAACCTACGTTATGGTGCAAGTTGACTTTTTTAAACCCCTATATTCTCCCAGTTTATGGCAAAAAAAAATCTCCCTAAATTCGCTCGCTCATCATCCTCTCTGCAACCTCGCAGCCGTCTCCTCGTTCAGCACCGAGAAGAATGAAGACGTACCTCTTTCCAATCGACAGCAAAAAAAAGAACTCTGGTGGTTCTCGTCGGTGTCGTCTCCAAGCGGTGATTCTCTATCTCCAAGCACATGTAAGCTGTCTCTCTTCCCCGATCTCTCTTTCTCTTCTCTCTTTCTCCAGTCCCCTCCGGATCTCTCTCGCTCTCTCTCCCTCCCGATCTCTCTCTACTTTCTCTCCTGATCTCTCTTGCTCTACCTCCCTCTCGATCTCTCTCTGCTCTCTCCCCGGGGAGGGCGAGAGCAAAGAGAGATCAAGAGATAAAGCAGAAAGAGATCGGGAGGGAGGGAGAGCAGAGAGAGATCGAAGGGAGAGAGAGAAGAGAGATGAGGGGTAAAATATCGGAGAGAGTGAAGGACACATGGGGGTATAATTGAATAGCATATTGTAAATTGAATTATGAATTATAATGAATAGCATGACTAAAATTATGAATTATGATTGAGTTATGAATTATTGTACATTGAATTATGAATATTTGTGTAGATTGAATAACATGACTAAAAATTATAAATTATAATGAAATATGTGGATCAGATTGTTGTTTGTGTAGATGAAATTATGAATTATAACTTGTAAATATGAAAAATTATTGTGGTACTTTCTAAAAATTGTAGTGAGCTTTGTTAAATGTGTTTGTTTTGATTTTGATATTTTTTTAAAATTTTAAAATTATTTTTCTATTTATATAAATTCTTAAATATAATATATATTTATTTTTATTAAATAAATATTAAATCATGTAACCTACGTTATGCGTTACGTTATAACCTATATTAACATAACAGAGAAAAAACGTTATCATTACGTTATCGTTATTTTAAATATTGGTGGAAACATTGACTTGATCTTAGAATTATGCTTTCTATTGTTTATTTTTTTTTTTTTTTGAAAGTATTGTTTCTCATTATTTATTTAGATAGTTTTAATCTTTTCTGTATATTAGCTTGAATATTGATTCTATGTTCATTGTTTATATTTTATAGGTTGGCTACAACTTGAAGTTTTCATTCATAGTCGTAGCTTAAATGCAAGTTGTCCAGATAAGTATATTCGAAACAAGATGGTTTAAATATATATTGCTTTCATGCCTTTATATATCATAAATGTGATGTTTTAGAAATTTATGACATTTAAGACCATACTATATAATGTATATGACCTCTGAAATTGACACCGAAATTGGGCAAATATTCCCGAAATTTTCCTGAAATCCGCAATCCGATTTTACATTTTGCCTTCCGACATTAGGCCGACATCCGACACATTTAGAACATTGTATAAGATACCTTCCTAGAAGTAGAGATCTGGTTGGTAACATCACTTCACATATTTCTTTCTTCTCTTTTCTTTTTTCTGGCTTGTCTGTCAAACCCTGATTTCTTGTCCAAAGACATACTCTAAAAGAAACCAACCTATTCCCCCCTTCCCTCAAATCTCCATTGTTATAAAGCCTTTATCATATCTATTTTACCTGTAGAAGGCTGCTACTCTGTTTATGCATATTTTTGTCTGATTCTCTTATATACCGTAACTAAAAGGAGTCTTCAGTCCTTATAAACATAAATAAGATTTAGAAAAATCTTTTGGTGTGTAGCATGCATTAAATTGAATGGAAAAAGGATTTATACCATAGATTACTGCTGTTTATATGCAAAAATGTAATGAACTTGTTGTGATGAACTAAATGGTTTAGGTGATAGATCATGAAGTTACTAATCAAGTTCTGTTCATAGTTGAGTTTCTGGCTCTAAGATCTCAAGCATCATCACAACTTCTGCTACTCAATTACGGGAAATGAGTCTTCTCCATGTTTGTACTCAAATACGGGACTGGGGATGTTGCGGCTGTGTCACTGTAGGTTTTAGTAAACAGATTGAACATTCAGTTTTTAAAAAAATGATAGGAAAGATGGTAACTGAATTTTTTTAAATTCTACGAGCAGCCTGCTTTCCTATGACAATATTAGTACTTCACCAAGTAGCGAATTGCTCCTACACGATATATAATGTGCTTTTTCATCAATGAGCACAATTTCAAGATCAGAAACGAAGTCTAACAGAAGGATTTTGGATGTCTTGTATGTACGACATTTTTTTTTCTTCTTCTTATGCTCCCTGTGTTACTGTGTCTTTCTGATTTAAGCCCACAGCAATTCTTACTTTTAGAAATGTAAGCCTATAAGATAACTAGTAGCTGCTGTTGATTAGTCTTCAATTTGAGTTAAATCTGTACCCATTGCAGTTGACTTGGGAAGCATGATCAATTTTGTTGTTGGGAGTTTTGACGGGCGAAGCATAGTTTCTTTTTTTACTTGCTAGTGTTGGGATTTGGGTCGAACAAATAGTACCACATCGGCTAGACGTGGGGATGGTCTTGGGTATATAAGGATTTGGGCAACTCCACCTAAAAGGCTAGTCTTTTGGGATGATGCCCCAAGTCCTTCAAGTGGTATCAGAGCCATGCCCCGAACTTAGTCGTATGTGTGGGTGATGTTTGACGTTGTAGACCCCCAAAGGCGCAAAGGCGCAATGGGCCTGCTCACCCCACTGGCGCGAGAAATTTAGTAGTGGTGCTCCTTTGCAATGGACGTGCAGCTCCCCACGCGATGTAGACGAGTGACACACGCGATGTAGAGGAGTGATTGACTGCAGTTGGTGCTTCACATAAGGCGTGTCGCCACCTCACGCAGTGAAGAGTTGGGTCTCGATGGAGCATTTGGTCTTCCAGTGTGAAGATAGTTGAGCTTGTAGGAGACTCTTTATTCGAGAGGGGGGATTGTTGGGATTTAGGTCGAACAAATAGTCCCACATCAGCTAGACGTGGCCATATTCAATTCGATTCCATTCAGAAAAGGAATCTGAATCCTAAAAGGAAAGTCAAAACGCGTCTGTCGGTGGACCCAATCTTCTTCCGTTGTATCAAGTCTCCGTCAGGTGGGCGGATTCCTCAAGAGTGGTTGTTATCCCCGCGCGTACAACAGCTAATACAATATATATATTTTATGATCTTAAATTAAGGTACTTCGTGACTTTACATCGGGCTTCCTTCAATGGATTGCTGTGCTTATCTCACATGAACAAATTTACCACTTCGAATGGATTACGATTAAAAAGATTCAATTTTAGTATTCTAGATTTCTTGAAAGCCAAAAAGTGAGTTTTTATGACTTGTGCCTTCTGTTTTTCTCGTTTGTTAAAATTTAAAAATTTAAAAATTTATTTATTTAATTTTTAATTTGGGGGCTGTTGCAGGTTCAACAGCGTTTCAGGCAAGCAGTAGCAGTTATTATGGGGATGTAAATTCCACTTTGCATATTATGGTTCTTAGTTTTTCTTCTATTCGGCATTGCAGTTGGTAAGTCTTTTCGCCACTATTAGAGACCGTCTGGTTCTCAAAAATCATGGGATGTTAGTCTTTTTGCCACTATTAGGAAACCTGAATTGGTGGGTCTCGTGTATGCTTTTCTTTAAGTGTGTTTGAATGTGTTTTTGTGGGAGTTGAGAAAATGACGTGGGGCTCACGTACTTATGAGCTTGAGTCCGCATTTTGTTCCTGTACAGTTTCCTCCCGCGATGGGAGAGAAAACACGCAGAAAGAGGAAAGCGGGGCCCGCGGTTTTTTTTTTTTTTTTTGGAAAGAAGCGCGGGTGGGTGGGGCCCGATTGTTGTTGCCTGTTTTTTTTTTGCGTTCCAAACAACCCCTTAGAGATGGATAAAACATCTTTTTATTGTTTTCTCTTCTTCGAGTTGCATTGTGTGTTGGCCCAAGGTTACAATCACTAGTTTCTTATTTTGATGATAACAAAATATATGTGGTTATTTAGTACTAATTAAGTTTAAGTGATTAAGTGTGTTTCAGGGTTCAAGAGGATTAAAAAAGTTTTCTTCCTCAAAAGGAAGGTATATGCAGACTCAAGACTATTCAAGAAGGGATTGAAGTTCAAACGCGCTTGACGTCGCTATTGGAGAAGCCCACTTGAAGACTCTTGTAGTCATATCGAGCCTTGTAAGAAAATAGCATGTTCAAAGTGTAGAATATAGATTTGATGCCCAAGAAGTCACACACAAAAATACACATTTTTAAAATACAAGTTTTTCATAATTGATGTTTTGCATGTTTTCAATTTTTTCAAAATTTTATATCCTGTTTTAGAAAATGTATTTCATTGCTTATACATTGCTATTTCTCTTTAAAACTAATACAAAATATTTCAAAAATAGTTGTTATTTAAAAGTGATCAGGAAAATGTCTTTTGGCCTAGGTCGGTCGACCGTCCGGTCGACCGTAGTCTATTATAGGCCAAGTCAGTCGACCGAGTGGTCGATTGATCCTCTGGCTGCGGTTGTGCATGCTGTGCAAGTTTTTCGGTCAACCGACTGGTCGACTACTAACCCCAGCGGTCGACTGACAGAGTGACCGATTGGCTCAACTAGAGTTTCTGTGTTGGGGGTCGGTCGGCTGACCGACCACTATGTGAAATGTTTTTTGATAGAGTCCGGTCGACCGAGCCTAACGGCTAGTTAAGAAATGAATTGTCAGTCGACCGGCCGATCGACCGAAGTTCTAACAAACGCCCATAACGGCTATTTTTCAAAATTTGTCTTTTCTTCTGATTTTTCCAACGGACATTTTTGCTTTCTTTAGGTCAAATCACCCCCCTAATGACCTGCTGAGCTAAACTAATAGTATTTATCTATTGCTTATATATATGGCTCATTGGGATTGGTTTTAGAAAAATGAGTTTTTGAGAAATACATTGAAAATCAAGTTTGCTCTAAAGAGAAGTTTTCAAGTTTCTAGTACTATCATTTTCAAAGCTATTTCAATTGGTTTTTCAGCTCTTAAATTCTTTCAACTGAATTTTTACTCTCACAAACTCCTTGATCTTCAATTTATATCTACTCAATAGGAAGTTGTAAAGAAGAGAGTGTTTGTGAGCTAGTGGTCACCAAAAGCTTTATAAACCTCATTGGCTTTATGCTATCTCTTGTGTAGAGGATTGAGTGTTGGAGTTGTGTACTCCGGTCTTTTGTAGACCATTGTAATTCCTTATTGTAAGGTCCCTTATTGAGGAAGATCATATTGTGAATAGTGAAATTCTTCACGGTGGTGAAGGCGGGGACGTAAAGCGGTGGTTCGAACCTTGAAATAAATTTTTTGTGTTTGTGATTGCTAGTCTCTTGATCTCATCTCTTTACATAGCTTACACTTGTGTCATTGCTTCACTTGCACATTCTATTTATTGCTTGTATTACATTCATTATTGCATTACCTTCATCATTCTCATTTATTGGTCTTTACTCATCTCAATAAGAAGGCAATTGAGCACCTCAACTCATAATCTAGAGGAACATTAGGGGAGAAGTTCTAGAGCCCCTAAGGGGGAATTCGGCTTCACTTATTATTTTGAGTGACCGGTTTGCATTATTTATTATAGATTGTTGTTATTTCGTATTTGATTAGCATTACACCTATTCACCCTCCCTTTAGGTGTATTTTCATTGTGTTGATTAGATGCTTCTGTACCGCCACCTTTTCCGTCTCTATTATTTACACTTCTTTCCCATATGTCTCATTTTTCTCTGTCTTCTTATTGACTCCGATGATGAACTTTTATATGAATATTCTTGCTATTTCTACAATGCTTCTTAATTTAAGTTGTTTCTAGCTTATTTCATATATATCATGTCTTACCTTGACTTGAATCCACCTTGAGTTTAAGGGGTGAGTTTTTTTTTTGTGTGTTTGTGGCGTGGGGGTTTAGTTGTGATGCCAGTCACCATTTTTAAGTGCATAAAAAGAGAATTACTTGTGAATGTAAGGTGGACCTACCCACCTTCTCAATATAGAGGAGAAAATTCTCTCACCTTGTTGATGGTGGCATGGCTTGAAGTCATGACTTCTCTATCACAAGTCACATGTTATGCCAATTTTCTATTGAAAATTAAACTCGATAGAACATCTAAAGAGTTTTTTTTTGGGAACTCAAAGTTCTTTCCTTGGGAATTCAAGGGTCTTTCTTGGGAACTCAAGAGTCTTCTCTCATACCTAAGTGTGTAGGGGGATGTTTTTGTTGATTTGATATTCTATTTAATTAAGTTAAATTTAGATTAACCTTGTAAGGCTATATATAGACCTTGTATCTTCTTGTTTTAGCAAGACAAATGAATGAAAGTGAAGTGTCTAAATTGTATACTTCTTTAGCCCACTTTTATTTATCTTAAACCAAGAGAGTAATCTTCCTCTCTTGTTTATCAATCTACCTTACTTTGAGATTCAACAAAGTGGTATCAGAGCCAAACAAGAAGATGGCAAACGGCATAACACCCTTCACCGTTTTTCGCCCCACCAAAGAAAACTGTGAGAATTGGAGCATACAAATGAAGGCATTGTTGGGCTCGCATGATGCATGGGACATCATCGAGCGAGGATATGATGAACCTTTAGGAGATGTTGCTTTGACCGTTGCCCAAAGAGATGCTCTTAGAGAATCAATGAAAAGAGACAAGAAAGCTCTTTTCTTCATCTACGAAGGGGTGGATAAGTCTTCTTTTGAACAGATTGCAAGTGATACTACATCAAAGCAAGCATGAGAGATACTTCAAACTCCTACAAAGGAGTGGAAAAGGTGAAAAAGGTACGTCTACAAACACTTCGAAGAGATTTTGAACAATTAGAAATGAAAGAAAAGAAGTTAGTTTCAGACTACTTTACAAGGGTTATGTCCGTGTTAATCAACTTCAGCGAAACAGTGAAAAGATTGAAGATGTTCGCGTAGTAGGAAAGATACTTCGGTCACTTGATCAGAAGTATGACTATATTATTGTTGCCAATTGAAGAAGCCAAAGACTTAGAGTTCATGATCATTGATGAAGTAATGGGTTCCTTGCAAGCTCACGAACAAACATTCCGACAAAAGACAAGATCTATTGGAGAAAGCTTTACTGTGCCTAAAAGAATTCAAAGAAAGAAACCATGAAGATCTAAGTTGAAGCGGTGACTGAGGTCGTGGGACATTTCGAGGCCGTGGAAGAACAAAAGGCCGTGGACAAGGATAGAGATACGGTTTCCAATTCAAAAATTATAAAGTTCAAAGTTCACAAGAGGCCGCGGAAGAGGAAGATCCTTGGGAAGAGGAAGGTATCATAAATCTTAAGTTCAATGTTTTAATTGCAAGAAATATGGCCATTATGTATCAGATTGTTGGAATCATACTTCCAACCATGTTGAAGAAGAGAATAACTATGTTGAAAGAGGAGGTGAAGAAGAACATATTGTTTTTTTAACATTCAAAGGAGATGGAGAAAAAGAAGACATGTGGTATCTTGATACCGGTACAAATAACCATATGTGTGGGAAGAAAAACATGTTCATTAACTTAGATGAATTCGTAAATGGCCAAGTCACTTCTAGTGATTCTTTAAAGATCCTAATAAAGGGAAGAGGTAAATTTCTTATTCTTCAAAGAAATGGAAGTCACCAATACATTTTAAATGTTTATTATATTCCAAACATGAAAAACAATATCCCAAGTTTAAGCCAGTTGTTGGACAAGGGCTATGATATACATATGGCAGATCATAAGTGATAAAGAAAAGATTGGGTGTAAAAGTCCAAATGACGAAGAATCAGATGTTTCTTCTTAATGTCCAAAGCGGTGATTTGAGGTGCTTGAAAGCATGTATGAAAGACACTTCGTGTCCATGGCACTTGAGATTTGGCCATTTAAATTTTGGGGGTCTCAAGTTTTAGCAAAACAAAATATGCTTAGAGGATTGCTATTCATTAATCATCTTGAGCAATTTTGTGAGGGTTGTCTACTCGGCAAACATCATCGGAGTAGTTTTCCGAAAGAAGCAACATCTCAAACATCCAAACCACAAAATTGTTCATAAAGATGCTTGTGGACCAATCTCTCCAAACTCTCTTGGAGGGCATAAATATTTTCTAACTTTTATAGATGATTTCACTAGAAAGGCTTGAGTTTATTTTCTAACAAATAAATCTGGAATATTTAATGTATTTAAAAAGTTCAAAACTTAGATGGAGAAGGAAAGTGGATTTTTTTCTAAAATCTATCGGGTTGGATAAAGGTGGCAAGTTCACATCAAAAGAGTTCGAAGTTTTTTGTGAAGAGCGTGGGGTTCGACATTTTCTTACAGCTCCTTACTCATCCCAACTAAATGGAGTGGCTGATAAGAAATATTTCAGATTATTTGATATCCTTTTGAATGATCTTTACAGATTTATTCAACAATAGTTCAAAGGCAAGAGAAGTTCAATTCATCAAGAGTTCAAATTGAATGAAATCTAAAGTCTCAAGCTCCAACAACTCCAAGTCAAAGTTCAAAGCCAACACTTCATAGCCAATAGAACTCAAGTTTATCATAAATAGAATTGAAATTCAAATCACAGTTCTAGCCATCATCATCCAATTTAAATTTCAAAGAAAAAGAAGGATCATTTCCATCCCAAAATCCAAATTAAAATGGATTCAAATCAGCGGGTTCGGATAAAGCAAGCGAAGAGTTTATGAAATTTGAAATACTAAAGAGATAAGTTAAAAAGCAAACCGAAGTTTTAAAAATCTCTCAAAAAAGATCTCTCACCAATTATAGCTATAAAAAGACCAGCAGAGAAGAGAAGAAGGGGCATCGAAGAAGAGAAGAAGGGAGGAAATCGAAAGCTTAGCTCACGGCGAGACCGAAGAGGGGAGATCCAAGATCAGAGGCTTCAATCTAGAGAAGAAGAAGAGAACTAGCAGAAGCAAGCCTGTGGTTTAAGTCTCATGCGTGACTTAAGTAACCAGATATTTACCTTTCTCTTTTTATTTGTTCATTCAAATAAAAAAGTTGTATTGGATTATTTTGATTACTCTTTTCTTTTGATTCTCTCTTTTGTTTTAATAAAAAAAATTGTGTTACTCTTTTCTTACAATGAACTTAATTGAAATCTTCGTGAGCATTGTTAAGACTATGAGTAGCTAAATTTATGATTCTTGGGTAATGATGAAATCTATATGAAGTGGTGGATTTATATTTTATTATTATCATGTTTTGCTTAATATCTGAGATAGACTATGGCTCTAAGTTACTACTCAAGAGATAGTTTATACGTAGGATTCATAATATGTTTTCTCTTTACTTTGAGATATCATATGCATATTGATACTCTTATAGTATCAGAGTAGATAAGGTATGTCTAGATGAATAAGAGCAACGCTTGTGTGATACTGCAAATCCAAATCATAAAAGATAGATTAATTCTAAACTCAAGAACTTTCAAAAAAATTAGATTTCTTTCCTTAGTAAATAATTGATTAGGATTAGTTTAGAATCCAGTAAGTTTAGATTGGTCTCTGTTTTTACAGTTTGTTTTCACAAATCATTATATTTTTAAAACTGTCTTTAGTCAAGTTTAGCAATAAAATCTCCCTATGGAATCGACATGAACTCACTGCTATACTCGTTTGTAATATACTCGTTTGTAATAGTTAGCTTTGAATTTTTAAATTGCATCGTTGTTTCGGATTTAACGACATTGTTTTTAAGCGATCAAATTTTGGGGTCGTTGCCGGGGAGATTTTTCCTTGTTTTCTTTATTAAAGATAGAAACTAATTTATATTTCCTTCTTTTATCCGGCACATCAAGAGTAAGGAGCTAAACCGGAGGAGCAAAAGTAAGGACTTAAAAGTTTTTTATGTTCGTAAATCTGGTTAGATCTTTCCTCTATTGTTAATTTTTACAACCATTAATTAAAAAAACTTAAACAAAAATAAAAAATTAAAAAAAAATCATTTCAAGAGTAAAGACTGATTTTTAAGACATGCCTCATTTAATTTGCATTTAGAAAGTATTGTGTTCTTTTCTGCAGGTGACGATTGCATATATATATATATATATATATATATATATATATATATATATATATATATATATATATATTGCTGCAGCACTTAAAATTTTTCATGCATTTAGTTAAGGACTCACAATTTGAATTGTTGCATATGATTTGTTACATTTTATTTGTGATCATATTTTAATACATTTTAACGGCACAACCCATAAACAACATTAGATGGGGATCTAATCACCTTTTCTTAGCCCAAAAATCACCAACCTCATTCGCATTGATCTAAAAGTTTTAAATAAAATTCACTAGACGTTAGCGCCTACTGACTTTCGAGCTCAATTAGGTGGACTCGTTGTAGGATAATACTGGTCAGCACTTTCAAGCTTGCGAGAGAGGATTTTCTTGTCTAAAAAGGGTGACTTAGTTATTGTGGCGGTACCTGGCCTGCAGGAAGGACCGAGGAGCTTTCTTTTTAGAAAAGGCGACTGAAACTAGTAAGTACCCGACCTGGAGGAAGAAAGTCGCTTGTTTGACGGGTTTATTCCGTAAGCCTACAATCACACCAAACTAGTTAGGAGCTATCTAGTTTTGTCTAGGATTAACCTTACTTCTTAGGAATTTATTGATTGCTAATTTAATTTAAAAAAAAAACACTTGGTGTATGCTTGGTAGAAGGTCTCAAAATCCTACTTTGATTCCTTTCAATCCTGAACTAGAGAAAATCTTTAGATTTAGAACACCACCCATTAGCATGATTGAAGAAACTGCTAAACCAATGAAAGAGTAATATACTCTTTTCATATATACCACAAGTTCTTGCATTTGTATTACCAATACAAATGCAAATCACTTTGAGATTAAGTCTAGTATAATCCAACTTCTCCCATTATTCTATGGACTGAATAATGAGGACCCCTGTAAACACTTAGGGGCTGTTTGGATTCAAGAAACTGAGCGGAAGTAAGGAATGTAAGATCACCTAGAGGGGGGGGGGTGAATAGGTGATGGCTAATCTAATGGTCACTTATGAACAAATAATGCGGAATTAAAACTAAGATGACCAAATAAAACTTCTTTTAATTAAACACTTATGTATAACACAAGAGTGTTGCCGAATTCCCCTTGCGAGGCTCTGGACAAGCTCCTCTAGATTCCCCTTGAATGGGTTGAGGTGCCGCGTTGGCTCTCTTGGTTGAATACTAGTGTTAACAACAATCCCAAGCAAGTATAGCAAATATGAGCACAAGTGAATATCATGCATATAAAGATAGATAATAATTGAATGCAAGATATAAATAAGAGACAAGAGAGAGAGAAAGAGCAATCGCAAACACAAGGGTATGTTTCGAGGTTCGAGCACACTTGCTCTACATCCCCGCCTTCGACACACGAAGGATTTCCACTATGCACGATCCAACCGGATCTCTCCTTGGTGTCGCAACACCTACAAGCCCTCGGACTCCCAAAGTCCCTTACTCACCACAAGCCCACCGGCTCGTCGAGGCCGCACCTCGTACAACAAGTCCGCACCCGAACTCAAAACACCCACGAGCACACTTGCCCGTCTCCTCAAAGTACAAGATGAAATCTTGGTGATCTAAACACTTGATCACCTACAAAAACTCTCACTACAACACCTATAGGATGAATAGCTCAATGGATGCTCAAGTGTTTGTGTGAGAAAGCAAGGAAAGAATCTTTGGTGAAAATCTCAAGAAATCACTTTTACACTCTTATAAAATCTTCCCTTTTGATTGGAAGTATTAGCCCACTATTTTTGTGGAGAAAAACCTCTGGAATGAATATGGGAAAACTGGCTCTAAGGTCTCCAAAAATCTTGGCTCAAAACAATGACAAAACCCCCTTTTATAGAGGCCAGAAAAATCTGACCGTTGGGCTCTGTCAGTGCTACCGGTCGACCGGTCCGGTCGACCGGCAACGGTCTAAAATCCGACCGTTGCAGCCTCCGGTCGACCGGCCCGGTCGACCGCGCACCTGGAACAGAGAATCACTTCTCTGTCGGTCGACCGGTGCGGTCGACCGGAATTTCCAGAGAGCAGACTCTCTGAAGCGGTCGACCGGCACGGTCGACCGTTCTCCAGTGCACACAGGCGTGCACGTCTGTGCACGTCCGGTCGACCGACCCGGTCGACCGACTTCAGACTCGGTCGACCGGACCGGTCGACCGCTGAAGCCTGAAACAGTTTTTCAGTTCTGCACAGATACGGGATTTGAAAATAGGTCTTTTCACTCAATAAAAATCCCATAAATTCACAGTAAATCTAAAAAATAGTTTTAATCACAATAAATCTAAAAAATAGTTTTAATCACAATAAAAACTGTTTTTCTAAAAACATGTATTTCTAAAACTTATTTTTCCATAACTTCACAAAATACAAAAACAAGATATTTGAGTTCATTTAAAGTAGTGTGTATGGATATGATCCACTACACAATCATAATGATATATCTATGTTTTTGTCATTAAGCATATAACTTGGTTTTGGTTAAAGATGTGTATAATAGAAATACCAAAAACCAAAGTAGATATTTTGTCACAAAGAAAAAATCTTTTTCCAAAATAAAAATTCTTTTCTAAGACATAGAAATCTTTTATGAAAGCAATCCTATCAAGAGTTCTATCAAGAGTGTGTGTGTGATATAACTTGAGCAATCCACCAACTATTCTATCCTTTACATTTTATCTAAAATAAAAATACAAATCTTATACCTAGACACAAGTCTTCAACTTCTTGAAGTCTTCCCTTGAAGGCTTCTCATCTTCTTGACTTGGTCCAAGTGCAATCCACCGAGCTCATCTCTAGATGTGGTCTTGATGCATAGGCTCGTGAATCAACCGGTGCTAGCTTCCAACTTGACTTTAAATCCTTTGTTGAAGCTCCACACCTACTAAGATCTTGATAATGAATCTGTCACTAATTAAACACAAGATCATTAGTAATCATAACTTCATGAGTTGATCATCATCAAAACTAGAGTGATGGGCCTTTGGGCCAACAATCTCCCCCTTTTTGATGATGACAAAACTCATGACGTTATATATGCATGGATTAAAGTAAAGCTTCAAAGAAGCTCCCCCTTAACTCATGCATAGACATAAATAATAAGATATGGCAATGAAGCATATGACATGTATGCAAATGTAGGAGATGCAATCATATAAATCAAATCTTAAATCAAATCTTTTTTCTCCTATTTGCAAATCAAAGACATATATGCATAAAACATAAATCTTACTCCCCCTTAAGCAAGGAAGACATGCATATATCACAAATACTTACAAATACTTCTCCTTAAGCAATGAAAACATGCATATATACTCAAATACTTCTCCCCCTTTTTGTCAATCATCAACAAAGGGGTCAAAGTAAAAACAAATCAAATAAAATTTTCTCCCCCTTTTTGTCAAAAACAAAGAAATAAGGAGGGGTATACAAATCAACCAATAAAGATTTATATGCGATATACATTCATGAAGAGGAAGACGTTAAGTTAGCTTCCCTACAATGTGCATTGCATGAAAGAGGGATGTGAAGCCCTAATTCACACAACACAACTATGTAATGCATAAAAGGAGATGTGAAGCTCCCCCTACACACGTATATCATATAAAGAAGAGATGTTAAGCTCCTCAATTTATAATATACTCAACATGAATCTATATGTAAGAGAGATGTTAAGCTCTCCTTGCATATAGGAAATACAAAACAAAACATTTTTATTTTTCTTTATCAAAACAAAATTTTGAACTTTTCCCAATAAAACAAATTTTGAACCAATAATAATTTATAATTTTGATACCAATAGAAAATAGCACTTGAAGATGTGTGATATCAAGTTATCATTGCAAAATCTTTTATTGTTTCAAACATATTGATATCAATTGTAATTATATAGCAAATTTGAAGTTGAAGCATATTGATACCAAATGAAAGTTCTAAAATAAAATCCTTTTATTTTTCATAAGCTTATGCATAGTTAATATAAAGTGTTAACTTAACTTAGCATAAACTTTTTGTGCTTTAAGAATGTAAATCAATTTGTAAAGCAAGCACATGGAAATCATATATATGTATGTGAATAGATAAGACCAATTTGAAAATTAGGGCATACATATATAGGAACAAAAATGTGAGTGATATACCAATTATAAAATTAACACTGTAAATCATGTATATACTCATAACCAAAAATTGGTAGGTTTCAAAGATAGTTATGTTTAAGCACTACCAAATTTGAAGAATAAATAACTAGTTATAAATAATTTTTGAAAAACTAGTTAAAGATCCTTTAAAAACATGAAATCATATGTTATTCATGAATTATACTAAATACATACAAGTTTAAGCACTCATAGTCCATAAAGCTCAAAAATTATCATTTATCATAAAAGATGAGCGTTCAAAGGTTATGTAAATGGTATTTTCATGAAAATAGAAAGTGAGGCATGAATCTCATGAAAATCTTATTTTTCATCTTAAAACAAATCATATATTTTTCATAAAGTATTTTGTATTTAGCAATGCTTTATGAAAATAGTCATTCAAGCTCAAAAAGATCATAAATCACATTTTGTTGTACAAATGAAAAACATGAAAAATCATTTTTTTTATTATTATTTATTTAAAATACTAATCTTCATGGTATATGTATGATATATCCAATTCTAACAATATGCATACATATCCCAAATATGAAAAGAGTCCAATATATATTGCATGAAGGCAAATGACTCAAGGGTATACATGTATATTTATTAGATTTGAATTAAACACACATATACATGAAGTAAGATCAAAGTTAGGCATAACAAGTATAAATGACCGAATCATCAAAACTAGCCTATACACATGCATATAGTGGATACAAATGAGCATGAAGTTCAAATATGTATGAGTCAATTGTAGTTCACTATTCATATATGTATAAATGCAAGTTTTGACACATTCTACATTTAAGCATGTAAATGCCACATGAAGCACATAAAATCTTAAAACATGAACATGCTATGAATGATATTATGAAAGTAAAAGCATGTACATAACTAAAATAGGAGTTTAGAAATTGTTACCAACTCCAAAACTCCAAGCATGGTGGTCTTTCCCACCAAAATCTCCTTGATAGCAATGCATCCAAAAGTTTGTCCATCATGTCCATTGCATCCGCTATCAAGGCACCAATCCTCTCACGTTTTGTGAGAGCCCTCACCTACATCAAAATCAAAGGGTGGGGGTTTTGGTACCCATACTTTCTTGGGTCCTTTAGGGTTAGCTTTATTGTAAGGATCCCAAAATCTTTTATACTTAGCAAAATATAAATGAGGTTTCTTATCAAAACAATATTTTGCTAAATGGCCTTTGCGACCACAATGTGTACAAGTGTACACCTTAGCATGATGCTTATGAGTGTGATTGTGATCGTGTTGTGCAACATAAGCATGATGTGTATGTGCATGAGCATGTGGAACTTGTTTCTTTTGAAACAAGGATTCCAATCTAGTATGATTGAATGCACAAGAGTTCAAAGTTGAACTCAAATTCTCCATTTTATTTTTCAAATTCCTAATCTCATTAGTTGTGGCATGAAAAGCATGATGAGATAAAGAATCATTTTTCTTTTTCTTTTGAGAAACAAAATCTTTTTCTTTTTCAATAAATTTTCTTTTCAAAGATTTATTTTCTTGAAAAACTTCTTCTCTTTGTTTTTCCACCAAAATGATTTTATCCTTCAAAATAGTGTTCCCTTCACAAAGATCATTCAATTTTGAAAGCAAGGAAACATTTTCATTTTTCAAATCTTTATTTTCTTTTTCTAAACATGCAAGTTTATTTCTAAAAGAATCATTTTCTACATGCATGCAATCAAATTTCCTTTTCAAACTTTTGTTATCTTTTTCTAAGCATGCAATGTTATCTCTAAATGAGTCATGTTCATTATGCATGCAAGCAATGTCCTTTTTCAAATTTTTATTTTCTTTCTTAATTATGTCATATCTCTCAAGCAATAATTGACAAAATGTAGAGAGCTCATCATATGACATACTATCATCTTCTACCTCGGATTCGGTAGTTACCTCAAGGGGGTTATCCCCTTGGACCATGTAGCATACGTTGGAGGTGTCGCTCCCAACGTCCGAATCGCTCCCCGCATAATATTGTTCATTTTCGCCAAGGGAGGTGATGATGTTCCAAGCTACAAAAGCCGAATCAATGTTAGCAACCCTAAATAAGTAATCATCATTTAGGGTACTCTTCAAAGCATTAAGGGCTTTTGCATTAGCCTCAAGATTCTTACCATTTAAGCAATAATCATTATTAGTGATGGCAAGATATACATTATAGCCTAAGGCTTTGAGGAATAAAGACATCTTAACCTTCCAAATTTGGATGTTAAGAATGTCAAAGGTGGGTGGTGACATGAAGTCCATGGTGAGGTGTGTGTGTACAAAAATATTGTGATTAGCCTAAAGGAGGATCTTTAACTCTTAGGTTGTTAGACCCAAATCAAGAGCACTAGCTCTGATACCAATTGTAAGATCACCTAGGAGGGGGGTGAATAGGTGATGGCTAATCTAATGGTCACTTATGAACAAATAATGCGGAATTAAAACTAAGATGACCAAATAAAACTTCTTTTAATTAAACACTTATGTATAACACAAGAGTGTTGCCGAATTCCCCTTGCGAGGCTCTGGACAAGCTCCTCTAGATTCCCCTTGAATGGGTTGAGGTGCCGCGTTGGCTCTCTTGGTTGAATACTAGTGTTAACAACAATCCCAAGCAAGTATAGCAAATATGAGCACAAGTGAATATCATGCATATAAAGATAGACAATAATTGAATGCAAGATATAAATAAGAGACAAGAGAGAGAGAAAGAGCAATCGCAAACACAAGGGTATGTTTCGAGGTTCGAGCACACTTGCTCTACATCCCCGCCTTCGACACACGAAGGATTTCCACTATGCACGATCCAACCGGATCTCTCCTTGGTGCCGCAACACCTACAAGCCCTCGGACTCCCAAAGTCCCTTACTCACCACAAGCCCACCGGCTCGTCGAGGCCGCACCTCGTACAACAAGTCCGCACCCGAACTCAAAACACCCACGAGCACACTTGCCCGTCTCCTCAAAGTACAAGATGAAATCTTGGTGATCTAAACACTTGATCACCTACAAAAACTCTCACTACAACACCTATAGGATGAATAGCTCAATGGATGCTCAAGTGTTTGTGTGAGAAAGCAAGGAAAGAATCTTTGGTGAAAATCTCAAGAAATCACTTTTACACTCTTATAAAATCTTCCCTTTTGATTGGAAGTATTAGCCCACTATTTTTGTGGAGAAAAACCTCTGGAATGAATATGGGAAAACTGGCTCTAAGGTCTCCAAAAATCTTGGCTCAAAACAATGACAAAACCCCCTTTTATAGAGGCCAGAAAAATCTGACCGTTGGGCTCTGTCAGTGCTACCGGTCGACCGGTCCGGTCGACCGGCAACGGTCTAAAATCCGACCGTTGCAGCCTCCGGTCGACCGGCCCGGTCGACCGCGCACCTGGAACAGAGAATAACTTCTCTGTCGGTCGACCGGTGCGGTCGACCGGAATTTCCAGAGAGCAGACTCTCTGAAGCGGTCGACTGGCACGGTCGACCGTTCTCCAGTGCACACAGGCGTGCACGTCTGTGCACGTCCGGTCGACCGACCCGGTCGACCGACTTCAGACTCGGTCGACCGGACCGGTCGACCGCTGAAGCCTGAAACAGTTTTTCAGTTCTGCACAGATACGGGATTTGAAAATAGGTCTTTTCACTCAATAAAAATCCCATAAATTCACAGTAAATCTAAAAAATAGTTTTAATCACAATAAATCTAAAAAATAGTTTTAATCACAATAAAAACTGTTTTTCTAAAAACATGTATTTCTAAAACTTGTTTTTCCATAACTTCACAAAATACAAAAACAAGATATTTGAGTTCATTTAAAGTAGTGTGTATGGATATGATCCACTACACAATATAATGATATATCTATGTTTTTGTCATTAAGCATATAACTTGGTTTTGGTTAAAGATGTGTATAATAGAAATACCAAAAACCAAAGTAGATATTTTGTCACAAAGAAAAAATCTTTTTCCAAAATAAAAATTCTTTTCTAAGACATAGAAATCTTTTATGAAAGCAATCCTATCAAGAGTTCTATCAAGAGTGTGTGTGTGATATAACTTGAGCAATCCACCAACTATTCTATCCTTTACATTTTATCTAAAATAAAAATACAAATCTTATACCTAGACACAAGTCTTCAACTTCTTGAAGTCTTCCCTTGAAGGCTTCTCATCTTCTTGACTTGGTCCAAGTGCAATCCACCGAGCTCATCTCTAGATGTGGTCTTGATGCATAGGCTCGTGAATCAACCGGTGCTAGCTTCCAACTTGACTTTAAATCCTTTGTTGAAGCTCCACACCTACTAAGATCTTGATAATGAATCTGTCACTAATTAAACACAAGATCATTAGTAATCATAACTTCATGAGTTGATCATCATCAAAACTAGAGTGATGGGCCTTTGGGCCAACAAGGAAATGGGGAAGTATCATTTCTACTTATCTATCCAAACACCAGAAAAATAAAATGAGAAAACTCTTTTTCCTTTTCTCTTTTCTCTTTTACACAACCATTTCCTTACTTTCAGGGTGCTACAGTTAATTTTGTGGTCATGTAAATCTCATTTGTAATAAGTTGTACCTCAAAATAATTAATTTTGTGATCATGTAAATCTCACTTGCATTCTAATTACAGTCCCATTTTGTATTCTTCTTATTTAATTTTTATTTTAATATTATTTTGCGATCAACTTTGTGGTCAACTTTTTCACTTTCACTTTCACATTACCATCCAAACACCGGAAAAGATATATCATTTTTCAAATCACACTTCCCAACAACATCCAAACACAAGAAAATTTACTAACAAATTCTCAAGTTTCAAAAACTTCCTCACTTTCTTTCACCCCTAAACAAACAGTCCCTAGATGAATTTCTAGAGGTATGTTCCACCGTTAAGGTCCAAAAATTTTCTGACGAACGCACTTAGGCTTATCCTTTTTCCCCTTCTCTCTAAAGGACAAACCCAAACATTGGCTTGGGACCCTAAATGTGACTATTCAAATTTGGGATCAGATGCAAAAGAATTCCTCAAGAAATACTACTTAATAGGTCGAACAAATCAGATGCGTAGAGCTATTACCAGTTTTGCCTAAAATCCTGATGAGCTATTTCATGAGACTTGGTAGAGACTTAGGGACCTCTTAAGAAAGTGCCCCCACGATGTTATACCCAAATGACAATTGGTGCAATATTTTTGCGATAGTCTATCCGAACCACACCGCCAAATGATAGACGTATCGTGCGGTGGCACATTCATGACTAAAAATGAAGATGAAGCATGCGAACTTTTTGTTACTCTGAGTGACAATTTCATGCATCATGCTTCTGTTTCTCGATCTGATAGGTCCACCACCGCATTCATCCAAAAGAAAAGTGGTGTTTACGAGTCGGGACACTCAGTAGACATCCACAGTAAAGTGGACCTTTTGACCCAAAAATTGGCCCAAATCCTTTCCGTAGGAAGAGGTCAAGTCTCAATCTTCACACCTCCCACACAGCAGGAAGTGCGTTCTCTCTATTCCAGTCTAACTCATTTTGTTAACAATACGCAGAATTTGTTCAAGAACAAGTTCAAGCAGCCCAAGGTTTTTGTAGGTCAGTTAACGATCTTTTTTTCCAATACTTACAATTCTGGTTGAAGGAACCGCCCCAATTTCTCTTTGAAACCCTAGTCTCAACCACCTCAAAATTTTTCGCAACCAGTTATGGCTCTATATTCTCAACCTAACACCTTCCCTAGGGCACAAGCACTAGCCCCTCCTTAGTCAAATCCTTACTTTGAAGATAAAGTGTTGTAAGCACTCAAGAGTTTAGAAACAAACATATAGTTGCTCCATTCACATACGCAGTCCATTGCCAAACTAGAAACTCAAATGGGTCAACTGGCTGAAGCAATAATTAGAAGAGAATATGAAACGTTGCTAAGCCAAGCTATAGGAAACCCTAGGGGTAGCCTGGGCCTGCCAATACTCAGTCCTCCAATCAGTTTCATGAGCAGGCTAAGGCTGTGACAACTCTTCAAGATGAACTAGTGAGCACTGAGGTTAGCAGAAATCCTACCATTGTCTATGAAAGGAGAAATAATAGAAAAGAAAATCCTGACCGGAATAAGGAAAAGGACAAGGAGAAACACAAGAAGGAAGAATTGCCAACATCATACACCAAAAAAATCGCTTTTCCAGCGGCTCTAGAAGCCGACACTCTATCTTCGTTCACCAAGAAAGGTGTTCATATGGACGAGATGATGGAGTTGTTTAGACAAGTGCAAATCAATTTACCCTTTCTAGATGTCATCAAACATGTTCCATCATATGCTAAATTTCTCAAAGATCTTTGCACACAGAAGCATTGATTACGAACCCAAGTTCCCACGAAGGTCCTACTCACTCAACTAGTGAGCGCCGTATTGATGAACGAACTTTCTCTTAAACTCAAGGATCCGGGTGCCCCCATCATTTCTTGTGTCCTAGGAGATCTCACCATTGAAAGAGCCTTGTTAGATCTAGGGATGAGTGTGAATGTGCTTCCCAATTCTGTGTATGATCATTCCTCTTTAGGAGAACTCAAACTCACACTAGTCACTTTACAATTTGCTAATAGATATGTGAAAGTGCCACATGGGTTAGTTGAGGATGTCCTTGTGAAGGTGGATGAATTTTATTTTTCAGTTGATTTCATTGTCCTTGATATGGAGTCAACATGCAATCTTGCTCAAATTCTCATCATTCTAGACCGCCCATTTTTAGCAACAACCAGCGCATGCTTCAATTGTAGAACTTGTGTGATGGACATATCTTTTGGAAATAAATAATCAAGTTAATTATTTTTAGCGCATCCCAAGGGCCTAGCATGGGGGATGATAGCTTTGCTATAGACTTGTGAGAAGAAAATGTGGAAAAAAGTTCACCTCTCATTCTTGCGAAATATCTTCTCCAGTCATGTCTTATCCATTTCGATATCAATGAGTTTAACTGTGATAGCTACATGCGTGAAATAAACACTTTTTAGATTCATCGAAGTCATCCATTCTTCCATCTTGAACTATCAGAGATGAACCACTCGACAAAGAGTTTAGGCTAGTTTTTATTTCTAGTTTTTAACTTAGGTTTGTCTTTTTCTTCTTATGTAATTTTTCATTTTCTTTATAGCTTAGGTTAGACAAAAGATTCATGAGAGAAGGAGAGGAAAATTTATATTGAGAGTGACAACAATGTAAATTTCTTCTTTTCTTTAATTGTTTTTCTATTTAATCAAAAACTTGTTTGTCATCTTCTTTTTATATTGCTTACCTTCCTTGCTTGATTGTGAATCCTATAGCCTCGAATCTGCCTTGCTCTTCCAAGTGCCATTGCTGGTTTAGGGAGATAGATAACCATTATTGTATTATTTTCTGCTTGCACTTTTATTTGATACCTTAAATTGAAAATGGGGAAGATCCTATATGCCATGCTTTGATCGCCTTCAAGGCAACGTAAATCGTTGCAATAGATCCAAGGTAAGCAAGTTTCAAGGAGGTAAGTATTTATTTTAATTCTTTCTTTCTTTACTTATTAGGTAAGAAACACATCTTCAAAACACATCTCTCTTTATTCTTCTTTCCTTTAACTTAGTTTTTCTTTTCTTTTCAAAATATCAACATCACCACCTTCTTCTTCTTCTCTTCTTTTATTAATAACTTTCTTTTTTTTAAAGAAACTAAGAAGAAATCTTTAACCGATTTAGTAACTTAGAAAGTAAAACTTACCTAGGGCTTCTATCATTGTCCCTCCTTGCTGATCACAACCCGCATAGCCACTTGTTATAGTGGTAGCATTAAGAACTTTGCAATCTATTTCTAAACTTTTATCTTTTTTTTGCACATGTCCAATCTCAATCAAATTTCTGAAATCACCTAGAGGGGGGGGGTGAATAGGTGATAATGCTAATCTAATGAACTAAATGCGGAATTTAAAAACTAATTGCAATTACACTTAATGCAACCAATAAGTGATGCATACACAACCAAGCCAAGCATATAAATATGAATGATCAATATGAAATAATGCAAGGCACAATACAGAGAGAGAGAAAGTAAGAGTCAATGGATCAAGCGCAAAGAACAAGATTTGTTTCGAGGTTCGAGCACCCAGCTCTACATCCCCGCCTTCACCCAGAAGGATTTCGAATCCACTAGCTTGTCCACAAAGGACTCCCACACAGGGAACCTCCACCGAGAATTTGGGGCAATACAATAACTAGGAGTACCCAACTCCTCTCTTTACAACCACAACCTCTCACTAGAGGCAAAGCACCAAGCCAACCAAAACAATCACCTTACAACTTGAGGGATAAGCACAAAGCTACACAAGGATCACCTCACAACTAGAGGGATGCAACCCACTTGCACAACCTCCTCAACACTATGAGGGAAAGGCACAAAGCCAAGAAAAATAGGGTTTACAACTTGGTGATCAAAAGATCACAAACCAATCTCTTTTTCCCACAAACACAAAGACTCTATAGATAGGATAGAATGAAGCTCAAGTGTGTGAAAAACTAAAGGAATGGAAAACAAATACTCAAAGAAAATCCTTGGGAAAAACTGAAATCAAGATAAAGAGGTTGAATCAAAAACTCTTTTCCCAAAAACACTTTTCTTTGATTTTCTAAACCCTAGAAAAACACCAAATAGATTGTAAAGATTTGAGCCCAAAAACTTTTTTTTGATTGCTGTAAAAACACTGGTAAGATCAGAAATTTTGCTCTCTAAAAACTTGTTAAAAACTATCAAGAGAAAACCCTTTTTATAGCTTCTTCAAATAACTAGCCGTTGCAGCAAAAAATGGTCAGATTTGACCATCCGGTCGACTGGCCGGTCGATCGGCCAACGGTCGATTTTTGACCGTTAGCAGCTACCGGTCGACCGCCCGGTCGACCGTGCCCTGAACCAGAGAGCAACGGCTGTTTTGACACATCCGGGAGCTGAAACGGGAAAACAGCAGGAGATAAAAGAGCATTGCCAAACGAAGGAGTTCCTCCCATCTGGTGTGACCACCTGGCCACACCAAGGCCGCGGAAATGCGACAAAAGCCGCGTTTTCGCGGCTGTTTAGGGTTTGTTGGGGAGCGTTTGCTCCCCTTATCTTCGTACGACCTTCCCTGTTTGGTTTTTGCCTATAAATACTGTATTTCTCAGAGAAAAAGGGACCGGAACTTAGCGTTAGTTTTTCTCTTTGTTATTTAAGATTTAGGCTCTTTGTTAGATAGTATAGAAGTTGTATCTTTATTTTATAATTTGTACTTCAGTTCAAATACCAGTGAGAGAGGAATTGAGCGATTAAAATCTGAAGATTGAAGTGACATCAATAAAAGGATCAAGCTTTCTCTTCTTCCACTCCAATTCACGGGTATGTTTTGCTTAATCTACATGTATTATTTTCATCTTCCATGAGTAGCTAAATTCATTTTTTGGGCTCACTATTGTTCCTCTCTCCGATTCCTCTTCTTTTTGAATGATTTTGATGAAAAGACCCAATGAATCATTTGCATGCCTAAACTAAAGCCTTTCTTCTTTGAAAGTGTTCTTGAAGGCACATGAGGATGGGTTTGGATTTCTAAACTTCTCTTTCTTTTAAAAACTTCTCTTGAACTTGTTTTTATTTCATACTTGAAATACTTGATGATTTAACATTCAACTCAAGATGATTTCATAAAGAAAAGAGTTAACTTTTTCAAACTATTTTATTTGCTTTGCTTAAAACTTTCTAAACTCAAGTTTAAGTTTTTGCCTATGATTAAGTTGAGGCATTAAGAATTTTACGAGAAGAACACCTCGTTGAGTAGTGAGATAGTGAGCTCAGATCTTCTTCTTATATTAAAAAATAACAAATCACTCTTCAAGCTTTATAAAAAAAAATCACCTTTTTCCAAAACCTTCTCTAAATTTGCAAATTTTCTTTTAATCATTTTCCTTCTCTCCATTCTCTTTTTCAACTTAAAAGAAAGACACCAACTTCATTCTTTGTTACTTAACAAAAACACCGAAAAGCTTCTATCGCATTCCTCCTCATGGACACGACCCGTTAGCCCAAAGCTACACGGTAATTCTTATTACTTTCAATTCACGATCACCCGGGAGAAAAGGTTCTGCTATACAACTCGAGGCTTCACATTTTCGCGGAGAAGCTAAAAACTCGTTGGTCTGGACCATTCATTGTGCGCACCGTCTTCCCACACGGTGCTGTGGTTATTGTCGATCCTAAGAGTAATACGGAATTCAAAGTGAATGGGTAAAGACTGAAGCTATTTTTGACCACTGAGCCTGCGTCACAGGCTGAAATTGTGCTGAGTCTTTTCGCTCCGTCATACACCTGACCATAGCCATCCGCACACCACAAAAAAAAGTGTAAATAAAATAAAGATTAGAGGTTTTTTATAATTGTTTACATGATATCCTCACTACTTGTACATAACCTTTTTACTCTCTTCTTCCTCTCCTTTAGCCTATTCGCACTTGGTCAGCCCGAGTCGACAGCAACGGTGATATCTTTTCTTCCCCCTCCTTATTGCATTTGCATTTACATGACTAGCATTGAGGACAATGCATTAGATAGGTGTGGGGGGATGCTAACATTCAATTTTCTTTTCTTTTATTTCTTAAAAAAAAACCTCCAGAACGAAAAAAGAATTTTTATACTCTTTATAAAAATACCAAGAGGTTTTGTAAGAATTAAGGGATCCTTAGTAAGGAATCTTTATTTTAGACTAAATAAAAAAAGAAACATTGGTTTGACTAAGGTTGGGATTGACAAAGAAAATAACTCACATCTTTTATTTAGCTTTAATAGAATATGCATATATCATCACACACACGCTTGGGATTTAGAGACACAACTTTGAATTTAAAAAAAAAAACCAATAAGCTGGATAATTGTGCCTCAAGAAGCATGATTACTCACGCCTAAAAGAAAATAAATAAATTTTGATTTCGTGGCCTACTCTACTTGCATATTTGATCTGAGTATTTTTTCACCTGGTGCCCTAAAGCCATCTGGTTTGGGAGTCATCGGTTTGATATGTGTTACACAAGTAAAGTAGAAATCCTAAACAAACCAAGAATAAACATCTAGATAAACATTAATAAAATTAAATGAGATTCAGAGTTGAGTTGAGAAATCTCAAGCACATCACACTTACACATGATGCATATCTATTAAATCAAAATAACAGAATGAGTTAAAAGTACAAGATCATTTTTAAATTCAAAGGAAAACCATGATTTCTTCTTTTATGAAGACTAAAATATAGGAGGACTTATGAGGGTTAAACCTGATTCTTACATCATTCGGTCATTTTTACTTAGATGATTGAAAATTCTTTTTCTTGAAAGAGGTTTGCTGACAACTAATATTTTTCTTCATTTATTGAATTTTGTGGGTGCAATCCCTGAAAACCCTTAGGAGACAACACTCCTCTTCTAGGGAAAACCTAGAGGTGTAAAGGCTTGTTGTACATGCTAAATGCAATCGCGTCACCTGCGAAAGTGGTGTAATAATTCTCTTGTTTTTGTTTTGCTCAGGACTAGCAAAAAGATAAGTGTGGGGGTGTGATTAGTCTCTAATATTGCATAATTTGTACCACATCTACACATTTATCTTATATAAACTACTGCTAATAATGGTGTTCTTGTGCAATCCTAGGTCCATGGTGTGCAATGAAGAAGAAAATCCTAATTCACCATTTAATGGGTGATTAAAGGCTTACAAAGTATCCATTGACTTTAGGAGGTGATTTTGTCAGACCAGGGGATCAAATCAGAAATCCAGAAGATCCAACCAATAGGGGTCCGAAGTGACAGCGCGTAGCAGGCGGTGCTGCGCGCGCCACCCTGGTACAGTTGCAGAAACGCAAAGTCACGTTTCCGCTGCTATACTGGTGCGGCCTCGCCAGTGCCTTAGGCCAGGGGTGGTCCCTTTGGCTCCCTTTCCCCTGTGCCTATAAATACCCTCCTTGGGGGTTCTTCAGGGGGACATCCAGAGAGTTTAGGATCTTGATGTTAGTTTGTTTTTAGAATTGTAATTGTTTGTGTTTTCTTCTTCCTCTAGCTTAGTTTAGCCATTAAAGTTAAAGAGAGAGAGAGAGAGAGAGAGAGAGAGAGAGAGAGAGTGTACAAGTTGTATTTGAAGGTGACAAGCTTATACAAGTAATACTTCTCTTTCATCTTTCCATTTACTTGGTATTTTCATTTACTTTTACTTTCTTGTTTTAGTGTAATACTCCCTCTCTTTACCTCTTCTCTCTTGTTGTTTCTTTTCTTACTCATGTCTAACTAACTCTTTCATTGCATGGCTAACTAACTACTAACCCACTAATCTCTAACAACTTGATTGATAACCCAAATGAGTCAATAGTGTCAAATAAGCCTTATGCAAACGAGTGCTATGACATCTTAAGACGAGGGTTCTAACTCTAACTTACTTTCAAGTATTCGCTTTCTTATATTTCATGCTTAACTGTTTTTGATGATCTATAAATTGTAAACTTTACTTGTTTTAGTAAGTTAAATATATTTCTATTAATTTTTGCCGATACCATTAGTGCACTTGTTTCTTCCCTTATTCTCGCCTTCAATTGGATCTTGATAAGGGAATATTCAAGTTTTTGCCGTGTTAAGCTAAGTTAAAGGAAGAACTTTCATTCGATCTCCAATATGAATAGTTCCCATACATAAAAGTTATGCTTGCCTATGATCCATTGTGAGGTGACATCTTCAAGAAGTTAGAGATTAGTTGGAGCACTTAGTAGAAAGTTAGTCATACGTTTTTTACCTTTAAGAAAACTCATCTTAACAAGCATCAACCAAATCCAACAATTCTTGAAACAATACTTGTTTTCTTTTTAATTCTTTATTTTGAAACAAAGAACTTTCTCTTTACTTTGAACAAAGAAGCCGCATCAAAGCTTTCATCGCTCTCCCTCCTTGTGGATACGACCCGTATAACCACTTTGCTACTACGGAAGAATCGCAAAAGCAGTAACATCGACCATCACTCCTTTACTTAATTTTGTGCATGCTTTTTGCCGATCTGTTTGCCACACAAAAAAAATTTTCCTTTCTTCTTGAAAGTAGAGTTTGGGTTTCTTTTCATCTTGGGGTTCTGAAGTTTGGCTTATGAAAATACTTCTTTGGTTTAGAAGGCTTGCTTTCAGTTAGATTTGCCTTGGAAGTAAGCTCCTAGGCTCTTTCCGTTTTCTCTCTTTCTTTTATTTTCTCTTCAATTCTAATATGAATTATTACATCTTCAAGGTTCATTTATTTTCTTTTATGCTTCAGTTCTTTCTTATAATCTTTCCTGCAGTCGGGTAGTTTTTCAATTAGGGCTCCAGCAACAAAGGCTTCGGGTAGGGTGATATTTTCATTTTTAAGATCATCAATTAGAGCGTGATATTCTTGAATTTGAGAGGAAATATCTTTTTCATCAGACATTACAAAATTAGTAAATTTTCAATAGCAAATTTTTGAGTTCCAACATCTTCAAGAATGTATTTCTTATTAAGGCTTTCCCAAATTTCAGTCACAATTTTATAAGGACAGTAAACATCAAACAGTGCATTACTAAGTGTGCTGAGAATGATGTGTCTACAAATTTTTTTGGCCTTTTCCCTATTTTGTAATTCTTTTTCTTTCTCTGGTTTAGGATCAGTTATATTAAAGGCATAACCAGTTATAATCAAGTGTAGACATAACTTTTCTTGCCATCTTTTACAGTGGTTCCATTAAATGGTTCAATTCTAGAGATGTCAGGCAGAGACTTAACATTAGTAGCATCAACCATGGCAGCATCCATATCCACTCTTAAGATTGTTGGAAAATAATATACGGAATACTGCTAAGCTATTTAAATTAAACTTTCAAGAAGGAAGGCACTTCTCTATTTTGATCGAGGCGTGCGGAGCACTATCCTTAAGAGTAGATCGCGCCCTTCTCAGAGAGTATCTTGGTGCAGCAGGTTGAAAGCGGCCTACCCTCTAGGATTCAACGATCGCTGGCCCTACAAGCGTACACTCGCAATGCACGGCCCTCGAACAACTCGGGTTTGTTTCCTCTAGAGATGCAGGGAAGAACTTAAGAGTTTAAGAAGATTTCAGAGAAGGAAGAAGATGGTTGAGTTGTGTTTTTGAGAACAGGGAATAGGTTATTTATAAAGAGAGTTTTTCATAATTAGAAAATCATTGGGCAGAGAAAATAATTCTTGGACAGAGAACCAATCTTTGGACAGAGGAAGAAATCTTTCCTTGTGCAGAGAAATAATATTGCCTTGCAGAATTTTGGCAGAGAGCTCTCAACAGCTAACTCTGACATGACATGACATGGAAAGATACGAATCTCAATAGCTATCTCTGATCCAAATATTGTGACAAGATTTTGAAAGATTTTATTTTAATTTTAAATCCAAAAATAAAATTGGCAAAACTTAGCCTATTCGAGTCACACTCGTGAAGCTGTGAAACCCGGATTTGCACCCCCTGAGCGTACGATGCGGGCGCACATGCACATTAAGGTTTTCTGGACCCGGTAACCCAATTTCCTTCTCTGGGCCTCAATAAGCTTGTGTGCGCGCGAGCACCCCCTAGTTTCTAGCCCACACAACCCATCATGAGAGGGACTACATATATAAACACTAAAGAGTTCTTTTCCTATCCAATGTGAGACTAAAGGAAATTTACTTAATTTGAAATACCTTTAAATACTAACAACCCTCACTATTTCAAATTGAAAGGAAGGATAATAGGAACGAGAGAGAAGAAGAGGAATCAAATATGGAAGAAACACGAGAACTCAATGCTTCAATAGTGATGACTTTTGATTTATGAACTACTACTTAGGATATGCAGGTGTGTACTACAGTAAGTTGGTGAAACGTAAAGTTTCTATGAACCAATCTCCTTAATTATGGATCATTGTCCTACTACCCACATATCATTCTTAGAACCAAGCTGTTCAAACGGGTGGGCGCGAATCGGCCATGCGCCCTACCTGGATATTCATGAGCGCTTAAGGGAATATGTCTACATTCTCATAGGAAGCGGCCCCACTTCCACACTCATATAGGTGGATCCATCAAGTGTGCATTACAATTAATACACCACCCAATAAGGGCTATGGTAATCTATTAAGAGCTAATGCTCATCCTTTATACATTTCAATTTGCACTATCTATATCATAGGATGGGACTTCTCAATAATAAAATAATGATAGTGCATCACCAAGTCAACAAATAATTTGTTATTACCCATATGAACCTACTTCATGAGTTCATCAATCACTTAGGTTGGGTTACTATCATTTTTGACTCTTTGTTAAAGACATGAGTCCCATTTTTCTCGATGTATTCTCCACTAGTTTTCTCCCTAGTGGTTTGGTAAACGGATCACTTATATTGAGCTCTGACCTTACATTGTCAAGATATATGATCCCATCATCCAGCAGTTGCTTTACAATTTTATGTCTTAGGCATATATGCCTACTCTTTTCAATGTATATTTTATTCTTAGCTCTAGTAATTGTAGCTTGGTTATCATAATGAATAGACACAGACAGAGCTGATTTTTTTTCAAATTGGTATATCAATCAAAAGACTCATGAGCCACTCAGCTTCAATATCTGCCTTCTCTAAGGCAACAAACTCAGACTCCATAGTGGAGCGAGCTGTGACTGTTTGCTTAAATAATTTCCAAGACACCGCACCCCCACCAAGTGTGATCACATATCCACTTGTGGACTTTAACTCATCAGAATCGGAGATCAAGTTAACATCTGAGTATCCCTCTAAAAGAGAAGGAAAGCCCCAATATGTCAAACTATAATTAATAGTTCCTTTTAGATACTTTAGCACTCGATATAATACTGTTTAATGGTCCTTATTAGGACAGTGAGTGTAACGACTAAGTCGTCCCACGACATATGCAATGTCAAGTCGTGTATAATTCATCAAGTGCATTAAGCTACCAATGATTGTTGCATATTCATATTATGACACACTTTGTTCTTTATTCTTTCTTAAGTGAATGCTATCATCATAAGGTGTGGAAACAGGAGTGCAGTCAAAATGACCAAATCTTTTTAACATTCTTTCTATATAGTGTCCTTGTGAGAGCATGATACGATCAAAATCTCTAATTATTTTAATTTCTAATATCACATCAACTTCACCCATGTCTTTCATATCAAAAGTAGAGGATAAAAATAATTTGGTATCATTTACAATTTCTAAGTTTGCACCAAATATAGGCATATCATCAACATATAAACATATGATAACACGAACATTATCCTCAAATTTAGTATAGATACATTTATCAACCTTATTAATCTGATAACCATAGGAAACAAGAACACTATCAAATTTATCATGCCATTGTTTGGGTGATTCTTTTAAATTATATAAAGATTTTACAAGTTTGCAGACTTTGTGTTCATTTTCAGTTGTCACACAACCTTCAGGTTGGTCTCTCTCTCTCTCTCTCTCTCTCTCTATATATATATATATATATATATATATATATATATATATATATATATATATATCTTCTTCCAGTTCTCCATTTAAGAATGCAATTTTAACATCCATTTGATATATCACAAGCTTATGAAGAGATGCTAAAGCAAATAACACTCTAATAGATGCAATTCTAGTCACAGGAGTAAATGTATCAAAATAATCAAAGTCTTTCTTTTGAGTGTATCTTTTAGCAACCAATCTAGCTTTAAATTTATCCAAAGACCCATCACGTTTCAGTTTTCTTTTAAATCTATTTGTAACTAATTGGTTGTGCACCTGGTGGCAAATCAATAAGTTCCCAAGTGTGATTCGATAATATGGATTCTAATTCATTATTAATAGCTTCTTTCCAGAATAAAGCATCCGGAGAGGAGATTGCCTCTTTATAAGTGAGAGGGTCATCACCAACAAAAAATGTAAAGAAATCTTTATCAAAGTCAGTTTCTTTTCAACTCTTTTACTTCTCCTTAGTTCAATCTCTTCATTATCATCAGATTCTTGTGCATGACTAGATGATGAAGCATGAGAAGATTTATCATCTTGAGTTTTCAATAGAAAAGCATGCTCAAAGAATTCTGCATTTTTAGTTTCAACAATAGTGTTAACCTCCATAACATTATTATCACTTCTAGTCACAAGAAACTTATATGAAGCACTATGATGTGCATAACCTATAAATATGCAGTCAAAGGTTTTGGATCCTACTTTCTTTCTTTTGGGTTCAGGTAGAAGAACTTTAGTTAGGTACCCTCACACTTTTAAATAGTTTAAGTTTGGTGCATGTCCTTTCCAGATTTCATATGGTGTAATGTCGATTTTCTTAAAGGGTATTATATTTTGAATATGACAAGCAGAGAGTATAACCTCCCCCCATAGGTTTAGAGGTGCACCAGAACTTATAAGCATTGCATTCATCATATTTTAGAGTGTTCTATTTTTTCTTTCAGCAACACCATTAGATTCGGTGAATATGGAGGGGTAATCTCATGAATTATGCCATATTGTTCACAAACTTCATTAAATTATTTAAGTTCATATTCATCACCTCTATCCGATCTCAATCTCTTGATTTTCTTATTTAGTTGATTTTCAACTTCTGATTTATATTTCAGAAACATTTCAAAGGCTTCATCTTTAGATCTTAAACAGACTACTGTATATGTAGAATAGTCATCAATAAAGGGGATATAGAATCTTTTACTACCTCTACTTAAGTTATTTTTTAAGTCACCAAGATCACTATAAATAAGCTCAAGCAATTCAGATTCTCTTCGTACACTTTTGCATGATTTCTTAATGGATTTAGATTCGACATATATTTTACATTTGTCATGATTAGATATAGTTACATCATGCAAGAGACCTATATCTTTCATTTTCTTAATGTAAGAAAAACTAACATGTCCTAACCTACCATGCCTAAGATCACAAGAATCAATCATGTAAGCAGAAGAAGTAGATACAATTTCATTCATGATTTCAAGTACATTCAGCATAAATAAACTCTTACTACAGTACCCATTACCAACAAATTGTCCATCCTAGTAATTACAATTTTATCGGATTCAAAAGAGACCTTAACTCCAGTTTTTCCAAGAAGAGAAACAAAAATGAGGTTCTAGCGAATCTGAGGAACATGAAGCACATCTGTAAGAGAAAGGATCTTCCCTAAAGTGTTCTTGAGAAGCACCTTTTCTTACCCACAACGGGCGAGGGCCTCGAATCGCCCATGAATACCTGTTCGCCATCATCAACAGAGGAGTAAGAAGAGAAAGCTCCTCTATCGGCATATATATCGGGTTGCCCCGGAATCAATCACCCAGTTTTTATTATATGCAACCATGTTAACTTCAAAAATTACAGTATCAATAATGTCACTCTCAACCAGGCCAGCTTGTGGTTTGGATGGAGCCTCACTAGTCTTCCGGAACCTACACCGTGCTGAGTAGTGTCCGAGGTTTGCCATACACAAAGCAGTTTTCTTTCTTCTTGAAAGTAGAATTAGGGTTTCTTTTTATCTTAGAGTTTTGATTTGATTTGTAGTTTGGCTTATGAAAATGTTTCTTTGGTTTAGAAGGCTTGCTTTCAATTAAATTAGCCTTAGAAGTAAGCTCCGTGGTCCTTTCTGTTATCTCTCTTTCTTTATTTTTCTCTTCAATTCTAATATGAATTATTACATCATCAAGGTTCATTTGTTTTCTTTTATGCTTCAGTTCTTTCTTGTAATCTTTCAGGAGTCGGGTAGTTTTTCAATTAGGGTTCCAGCAATAAAGGCTTCGGGTAGGGTGATATTTTCATTTTTAATATTATCAATTAGAACATGGTATTCATGAATTTGAGTGGAAATTTTTTTCATCAGACATGATAAAATTCAGAAAATTTTCAATAGCAAATTTTTTGAGTTTCAGCAACTTCAAGAATATATTTCATATTAAGACTTTCCCAAATTTTAATCACAATTTTATAAGGACAGTAAACATCAAATGATGCATTACTAAATGTGCTGAGAATGATGTATCTACAAATTTTGTTGGCATTTTCCCAGTTTTGCAATTCTTTTTCTTTCTCAGATTTAGGATCAGTTATAGCAAAGGCATAACATGTTACATCAAGTGTAGAGTTAACTTTTTCTTGCCATTTTTTATAATGGGTTCCATTAAATGGTTCAATTCTAGAGATGTCAGGCAGATACTTAACATTAGTAGCAGCAACCATAGCAGTATCCATATCTACTCTTAAGATTGTTGAAAAATAATGTACGAATTACTGCTAAGCTATTTAAATTAAACTTTCAAGAAGGAATGAACTTCTTGTTGGCCCAAAGGCCTATCACTCTAGTTTTGATGATGATCAACTCATGTAGTTATATTTGCTAATGATCTTGTTTAATTAGTGACAGATTCTTTATCAAGATCTTAGTAGGTGCAAAGCTCAACAAAGAATTAAATGTCAAGATTTGGAGCTAGCACGGTGTGATCCAAGGAGCTTTTGGATCAAGCTTGGACCAAGTCAAGAAGATGAGAAGACTTCAAGGGAAGACTTCAAGAGGATGAAGACTTGTGTCTAGGTATAAGATTTTTATTTGTTTTAGATAAAAATGTAAAGGATAGAATAGATTGGTGGATTGCTCAAGTCATATCACACACACACTCTTTAGATTTAATTGTCTTTTCATAAAAGAATTTTTAGTTAGAAAAGACTCTTTCATTTTGGTAAAAGATTTTTCCTTATGACAAAATATCTACTTTGGGTTTTGGTAATCTCTTATATACATATCCTTTAACCAAAACAAGTTTAGTACTTTATGTCAAAAACTAGATATTTCATCTTGATTGTGTAGTGGATCATATCCATACACACTATGCCGTAAAGTATATCTTGTTTTTGTATTTGATGAAAATTTGAAAAAAACATGTTGATTTAGAAAAACAGTTTTTATTATGAGCCAATATTTTCAAGTTACAAAAATAGTCAAATCTTTAATAACATGCCTTGATTTTGTGCAAGCATGTTTCTATATTATAAAACTATTTTTTGTAGAATTTCTAAGTATTTATGGGATTTTTTTTATTAAGCCAAAAAGACCAATCTTTAAATCCCAAATTTTCTGGTTCTGGCAGTTCTGATTTTTCAGAACTGACAGTGGCCGGTCGACCAGGTCGGTCGACCGGACGTGCACAGACGTGCACGCCTGTGTGCACTGGAGAACGGTCGACCGTGCCGGTCGACCGTTTCAGAGAGTCTGCTCTCTGGAAATTCCGGTCGACCGCACCGGTCGACCGACAGAGAAGTAATTCTCTGCTCCAGGTGCGCGGTCGACCGGGCCGGTCGACCGGAGGCTCCAACGGTCGGATTCTTAACCGTTGGCGGTCGACCGGACCGGTCGACCGGCAGCTCTGACAGAGCCCAACGGTCAGATTTTTCTGGCCTCTATAAAAGGGGGTTTTGTCATTGTTTGAAGCTAAGATTTTAGGAGAGCTTTTGTCCAGTTATTTCCATTCTTTTAGCAGAGTTTTCTCCACAAAATAGAGTGCCAATATTTCCTATCAAAAGGGATTTTATCAAGAGAGTGTTTATTATGATTTCTTGAGTTTTCCATCAAAGTTCTTTCCTTGATTTCTCACACTACACTTGAGCATCCATAGTTATATCTATCCTATAGGAGTGTTGTAGTGAGAGTTTTGTTAGGTGATCAAGTGTTTAGATCACCAAGATCTTTCTTTGTATTTGAGGAAGCGGGCAAGTGTGCTCGCGGTGTTTTGAGTTCGGGTGCGGACTTGTTGTACGAGGTGCGGCCTCGACGAGCCGGTGGGCTTGTGGTGTGTAAGGGACTTTGGGAGTCCGAGGGCTTGTAGGTGTTGCGGCACCAAGGAGAGATCCGGTTGGATCGTGCATAGTGGAAATCCTTCGTGTGTCGAAGGCGGGGATGTAGAGCAAGTGTGCTCGAACCTCGAAACAAACCCTTTGTGTTTGCGATTGCTCACTCTTGCTCTCTTACTCTTTTTGTCTCACTTATATCTTGCATTACTTTATAGTCTTTATCTCTTATATGCATGATATACCTTTGTGCTCATAATTGCTATACTTGCTTGGGATTGTTATTAACACTAGTATTCAACCAAGAGAGCCAACGCGGCACCTCAACCCATTCAAGGGGAATCTAGAGGAGTTTGTCCAGAGCCTCGCAAGGGGAATTCGGCAACACTCTTGTGTTATACATAAGTGTTCAATTAAAAGAAGTTTAATTTGGTCAACTTAGTTTTAATTCCGCATTATTTGTTCATAAGTGACCATTAGATTAGCCATCACCTATTCACCCCCCCTCTAGGTGATCTTACAATTGGTATCTGAGCCAAGTGCTCTTGATATTGGGTCTAACAACCTAGAGTTAAAGATCCTACTTTTAGGCTAATCACAATATTTTGTACACACACTATGGACTTCATGTCTCCACCCACCTTTGACATCCTTAACATCCAAATTTGGAAGGTTAAGATGTCATTGTACCTCAAAGCCTTAGGATTTCATGTCTATCTTGCCACTACTAATAATGCTTATTCTTTAGATGGTAAGAACATTGAGGCTAATGCAAAAGCCCTTCATGCTATCAAGTCAACCCTAAATGATGATTATTTATCTAGGGTTTCTAATGTTGAATCGGCTTTTGTAGTATGGAACATCATCACCTCCCTCGGCGAAAAAGATCTATACTATGCGGGGAGTGACTCGGACGTTGGAAGCGACACCTCCAACGCATGCTTTATGGTCCAAGGGGATGACCCCCTTGAGGTAAATTCCGAATCCGATGATGAGGACATGTCATATGATGAACTATCTACTTTTTGTCATCTATTGCTTGAGAAATATGACATGATTAGAAAAGAAAATAAAAATTTGAAAAAGAACATTGCTTGCATGCATATAGAACAAGATTCATTTAGAAGTAACATTGCATGCTTAGAATTAGAAAATAATAATTTGAAAAAGGATTTTGATTGCATGCTTAAAGAAAATGATTCTTTTAAATCTAAGATTGCATGCTTAGAAAAGGAAAATAAAGATTTGAAAAATGAGAATGTTTCCTTGATTGCTAAATTGAATAATTTATGTGAAGGGAACACTATTTTGAAAAATAAGATTGATTTGGTGGAAAAACAAAAGGAAGATGTTTTTCAAGAAAATATCACTTTGAAAAGAAAATTTATTGAAAAAGAAAAAGATTTTGTTTCACAAAAGAAAAAGAAAATTGATCATATATCTCATCATGCTTTACATGCCACCACAAATGAGATAAATGTTTTGAAAAATAAAATGGATAATTTGAGTTCAACTTTGAACTCTTGTGCATTTAATCATACTAAGTTGGAGTCAATGTTTTCAAAGAAACAAACTCCTCATGTTCATGCACATCACTCTCATCATCATGCTTATGTTGCACACCATGATCACAATCCTACACATAAGCATACTAAGGTGTACGTATGTACACATTGTGGCCGCAAAGGCCATTTAGCAAAATTTTGTTTTGATAAGAAACCTCATTTATATTTTGCTAAGTATAAAAGATTTTGGGATCCTTACAATATAGCTAACCCCAAAGGACCCAAGAAAGTATGGGTACCAAAACCCCACCTTTGATTTTGATGTAGGTGAGGGCTCTCACAAAACGTGAGAGGATTGGTGCCTTGATAGCGGATGCAATGGACATGATGGACAAACTTTTGGATGCATTGCTATCAAGGAAATTTTGGTGGGTCAACCACCATGCTAGGAGCTTTGGAGTTGGTAACGATTTCTATACTCCTATTTCATTTATGCACATGCTTTTAATTACATGCAGCATGTTCATATTTTTTTTGGGGTGCTTCATGTGGCATTTATATGCTTAAATGTAGAATGTGTCAAAACTTGCATTTATACATATATGAATAGTGAACTACAATTGACTCATATATATTTGAACTTCATGCTCATTTGTATCCACTATATGCATGTGTATAGGCTAGTTTTGATGATTCTGTCATTTATACTTGTTATGCCTATCTTTAATCTTACTTCATGTATATGTGTGTTTAATTCAAATCTAATAAATATACATGTATACCCCTTGAGTCATTTGCCTTCATGCAATATATATTGGACTCTTTTCATATTTGGGATATGTATGCATATTGTTAGAATTGGATAAATCATACATATACCATGAAGATTAGTATTTTAAATAAATAATAATAAAAAAAAATGATTTTTCATGTTTTTGATTTGTACAACAAAATGTGATTTATGATCTTTTTGAGCTTGAATGACTATTTTCATAAAAATGCTATTTACATGATCTTTTGAACACTCATCTTTATGATACAAAATATTTTGAGCTTTACAGACCATGAGTGATTAAATCTTTATGTATTTAGCAATGCTTTATGAAAAATATATGATTTGTTTTAAGATGAAAAATAAGATTTTCATGAGATTCATGCTTCACTTTCTATTTTCATGAAAATACCATTTACATAACCTTTGAACACTCATCTTTTATGATAAAAGATAATTTTTGAGCTTTATGGACTATGAGTGCTTAAACTTGCATGTATTTAGTATTATTCATGGAAAACATTTGACTTTGTATTTTTGAAGGATCTTTAACTAGTTTGTCAAAAATCCATTTAAACTAGTTATCTATTCTTCAAATTGATTCACATGATCCTATTTTTAATCATATGGATAAATTCTTTTGTATTTTCAAAATTTATTTGATGCTTCATGATTTGAATATTACTTTAAATGTTAGCATTTGTCAACACTTGGATTTATACTTATACACATTATGGATCACAAATAAATCTATATATGATTGGGTTTGAATGCTTATTTGTGCCCATTAGGTGTGCTAGTATAGCCTAAGTTTTGATGATTATTACATTTTAAACTTGTATTCCCATTTTGGATTTATGCTATGATCATGTGCTTTCATTTCATGTATATGTTTGTCTTGCCAAAACATTAAGATATACATGGATACCTCTTGAGTCATTTGCCTTTCATGCAAATCTATATATGAACTCAATTGTGTTTTAAGGATATGTATGTATACTTAATGTCTTGTCAAAACATACATATATCTTGAAATATAAATTTTTGTTTTTATAAAAATTTTGTAATTTTTCAATAAAATTTTTGTGATGGATTTCATGATTTCAAAATTTTAAGGAATATTGAGTTTTATTGCTATTTTTCATGATACCATGTTCCACATAACACTAGCACACTCACTTCTTTTTGATATGGACTTTATGGATAGAGTGCTTTTTAGTGCCTTGTGTTTCATTGATATTTCATGAAAAACTTTTAACTTATTCCTTGATTGAAGGATTCCGTACTAGTTGTTAAACACCTTCATTTAACTAGTTCGAATTCTTCATGTGGTAGATTTTATGATATATACACTTAAGCTTATTTTTCAATTGGTATCATTGGATAGTTTCAATTGGTATCAATATGACCTCTTATTGTGTATACTCATATGTTGTTCTTTCATATATGTATGTATTTACTTAAACTGGTATACTCTTTTCATACATATAAATGATTGTTGTGTGCTTGTATTAAAATGGATTTATATTTTAAAGCACAATCGTTGTTAATGCTAAGCTTACTTCAAATCTTATTTATTTTAAAGCTTATGCATTGTATTTCAAAATTGGTATCAAAATTCAAAATTTGATTGTTCTACATTTGGTACCTTAAAAGAAAGTTGTGTATTTTAAGATATTTCAAAATTTTGTTTTCATAAGAAAAGTTCAAAATTTTGTTTTGTTAAAGAAATATTCAAAATTTTTGATTTGTATTTCCTATATGCACGGAGAGCTTAACATCTCTCTTACATATGGATTCATGTTGAGTATATTATAAATTGAGGAGCTTGACAACTCTTCTTTATATGATATACGTGTGTAGGGGGAGCTTCACATCTCCTCTTATGTATTACATAATATGTGTTATGTGAGTTAGGGCTTGTCATCCCTTCTTCATGTAATGCATATGTGTAGGGAAGTTAACTTAGCGTCTTCCTCTTCATGAATGTATATCGCATATAAATTTTATTGATTGATTTGATTTTACCCTCCTTGATTTCCTTATTTATGACAAAAGGGGGAGAAAATTTGTTTGATGATTTGAACTTTGAACCCTTTGTTGATGATTGACAAAAAGGGGGAGAAGTATTTCAGTTATATGCATGATTTCCTTAAGGGGAGAAGTATTTGTTCCTTACTTAAGGAGGAGAAAGATTTTGAGATTTTGAGTTTTTATACTTGTGCTTAATCTCATGCATAGCAATAATATAACAAGATAAAAGCTTGAGAAAAAGATTTGTGCATTCATTTGCATACATATTTATGTGCTTTAATGTCATATCTATTTATTTCTAGTGATGCATGAGTTAAGGGGGAGCTTCTTTGAAGCTTTACTTTAATCCATGCATATATAACTTCATGAGTTTTGTCATCATCAAAAAGGGGGAGATTGTTGGCCCAAAGGCCTATCACTCTAGTTTTGATGATGATCAACTCATGTAGTTATATTTGCTAATGATCTTGTTTAATTAGTGACAGATTCTTTATCAAGATCTTAGTAGGTGCAAAGCTCAACAAAGGATTAAATGTCAAGATTTGGAGCTAGCACGGTGTGATCCAAGGAGCTTTTGGATCAAGCTTGGACCAAGTCAAGAAGATGAGAAGACTTCAAGGGAAGACTTCAAGAGGATGAAGACTTGTGTCTAGGTATAAAATTTTTATTTGTTTTAGATAAAAATGTAAAGGATAGAATAGATTGGTGGATTGCTCAAGTCATATCACACACACACTCTTAGATTTAATTGTCTTTTCATAAAAGAATTTTTAGTTAGAAAAGACTCTTTCATTTTGGTAAAAGATTTTTCCTTATGACAAAATATCTACTTTGGGTTTTGGTAATCTCTTATATACATATCTTTAACCAAAACAAGTTTAGTACTTTATGTCAAAAACTAGATATTTCATCTTGATTGTGTAGTGGATTATATCCATACACACTATGCCGTAAAGTATATCTTGTTTTTGTATTGATAAAATTTGAAAAAAACATGTTGATTTAGAAAAACAGTTTTTATTATGAGCCAATATTTTCAAGTTACAAAAATAGTCAAATCTTTAATAACATGCCTTGATTTTGTGCAAGCATGTTTCTATATTATAAAACTATTTTTGTAGAATTTCTAAGTATTTATGGGATTTTTTTTATTAAGCCAAAAAGACCAATCTTTAAATCCCAAATTTTCTGGTTCTGGCAGTTCTGATTTTTCAGAACTGACAGTGGCGGTCGACCGGGTCGGTCGACCGGACGTGCACAGACGTGCACGCCTGTGTGCACTGGAGAACGGTCGACCGTGCCGGTCGACCGCTTCAGAGAGTCTGCTCTCTGGAAATTCCGGTCGACCGCACCGGTCGACCGACAGAGAAGTAATTCTCTGCTCCAGGTGCGCGGTCGACCGGGCCGGTCGACCGGAGGCTCCAACGGTCGGATTCTTAACCGTTGGCGGTCGACCGGACCGGTCGACCGGCAGCTCTGACAGAGCCCAACGGTCAGATTTTTCTGGCCTCTATAAAAGGGGGTTTTGTCATTGTTTGAAGCTAAGATTTTAGGAGAGCTTTTGTCCAGTTATTTCCATTCTTTTAGCAGAGTTTTCTCCACAAATAGAGTGCCAATATTTCCTATCAAAAGGGATTTTATCAAGAGAGTGTTTATTATGATTTCTTGAGTTTTCCATCAAAGTTCTTTCCTTGATTTCTCACACTACACTTGAGCATCCATAGTTATATCTATCCTATAGGAGTGTTGTAGTGAGAGTTTTGTTAGGTGATCAAGTGTTTAGATCACCAAGATCTTTCTTTGTATTTGAGGAAGCGGGCAAGTGTGCTCGCGGTGTTTTGAGTTCGGGTGCGGACTTGTTGTACGAGGTGCGGCCTCGACGAGCCGGTGGGCTTGTGGTGTGTAAGGGACTTTGGGAGTCCGAGGGCTTGTAGGTGTTGCGGCACCAAGGAGAGATCCGGTTGGATCGTGCATAGTGGAAATCCTTCGTGTGTCGAAGGCGGGGATGTAGAGCAAGTGTGCTCGAACCTCGAAACAAACCCTTTGTGTTTGCGATTGCTCACTCTTGCTCTCTTACTCTTTTTGTCTCACTTATATCTTGCATTACTTTATAGTCTTTATCTCTTATATGCATGATATACCTTTGTGCTCATAATTGCTATACTTGCTTGGGATTGTTATTAACACTAGTATTCAACCAAGAGAGCCAACGCGGCACCTCAACCCATTCAAGGGGAATCTAGAGGAGTTTGTCCAGAGCCTCGCAAGGGGAATTCGGCAACACTCTTGTGTTATACATAAGTGTTCAATTAAAAGAAGTTTAATTTGGTCAACTTAGTTTTAATTCCGCATTATTTGTTCATAAGTGACCATTAGATTAGCCATCACCTATTCACCCCCCCTCTAGGTGATCTTACACTTCTCTATTTTGATCGAGGGTGCGGAGCATTGTCCTTAAGAGCAGATCGCGCCCCTCTGAGAGAGTATCTCAGTGCAGCAGGTTGATGGCGGCCTACCCTCTAGCATTCAACGATCGCTGGCCCTGCAAGCGTGCACTCGCAATGCATAGGCCCTCGAATAGCTCGGGTTTGTTTCCTCTAGAGATGCAGGGAAGTACTTAAGAGTTTAAGAAGATTTCAGAGGAGGAAGAAGATGGTTGAGTTGTGTTTTTGAGAGCAGGGAATAGGTCCTTTATAAAGAGAGTTTTTCATCATTAGAAAATCTTTGGGCAGAGAAAATAATCCTTGGACAGAGAACCAATCTTTGGACAGAGTAAGAAATCTTTCCTTGTGCAGAGGAACAATATTGTCTTGAAAAGTGTCACTGCAGAACTTGGACAGAGAGCTCTCAACGGCTAACTCTGATATGACAGGATATGGAAAGATACGAATGTCAATAGTTATCTCTGACCTAAATATTGTGAAAGAATTTAGAAAGATTTTATTTTAATTTTAAATTAAAAAATAAAATTTGTAAAACTTAGCCTATTCGGGTCACACCTGCGAGGCTTTGAAACCCGGAGTTGCACCCCCCGCGCGTGCGATGCGGGCGCACATGCGCGCATTAAGATTTTTCGAACCCGGTAACCCAATTTCCTTCTCTGGGCCTCAATGGGCTTGTGTGCGTGCGAGCACTCCCTAGATTCTAGCCCACACAACCCATCATGAGAGGGACTCCATATATAAACACTAAAGATTTCTTTTCCTATCCAATGTGGGACTAAAAGAACTTTACTTAAGTTTGAAATACCTTCAAATACTAACAGTTCCCTACTATTTCAAAATTAAAAGGAAGGATAATAGGAACGAGAGAGAAGAGGAGGAATCAAATATGGAGGAAACATGAGAACTCAATGCTTCAATAGTGATGACTTTTGGTTTATGAACCACTACCTAGGATATGTAGGTGTGTCCCACAGGAAGTGGGTGAAACGTAAAGTTTCTATAAACCAATCTCTCTAATTATGGATCATTGACCTATTACACATATATAATTCTTAGAATCGAGCTGTTCAAACGGGTGGGCGCGAATCAGCCGTGCGCTCTTCCTGGATATTCATCAGCGCTCAAGAGAATATGTCTACATTCTCATAGGAAGCGGCCGCACTTTCACACTCATATAGGTGGATCCATCAAGTGTGCATTACAATTAAACACACCACCCAATAAGGGCTATGATAATCCATTAAGAGCTAATGCTCATACTTTGCACATTGCAATTTGCACTATCTACATCATAGGAAGGGACTTCTCAATAATAGAATAATGATAGTGCATCACCAAGTCAACAAATGATTTGTTATTACCCATATGAAACTGCTTCATGAGTTCATCAATCACATAGGTTGAGTTACTATCATTTTTGACTCTTTGTTATAGTAGACATGAGTCCCATTCCCCTTGATGTATTCTCCAATAGTTTTCTCCCGACTGATTTGGTAAATGGATCACTTATATTGAGCTCTAAACTCACATGGTCAAGAGATATAATCCCATCATCCAGCAGCTGCTTAACAATTATGTCTATAGCGTATATGCTTACTCTTTCCATTGTATATTTTATTCTTAGCTCTAGTAATTGTACCTTGGTTATCATAATGAATAGACACAGGCGGAGCTGGTTTTTTTCAAATTGGTATATCAATCAAAAGACTCATGAGCCACTCAGCTTCAATATCTATCTTCTCTATGGCAACAAACTCAGACTCCATAGTGGAGCGAGCTGTGACGGTTTGCTTAGATGATTTCCATGACACCGCACCCCAGCCAAGTGTGATCACATATCCACTTGTGGACCTTCACTTATAACAATCAGAAATCAAGTTAGCATCAGAGTATCCCTCTAAAACAGAAGGAAAGCCACAATATGTCAAACTATAATTAATAGTTCCCTTTAGATACTTTAGGATTCGATATAATGATGTCCAATGGTCCTTATTAGGACAGTGAGTGTAACGACTAAGTCGTCCCACGACATGAGCAATGTCAGGTTGTGTATAATTCATCAAGTGCATTAAGCTACCAATGATTTGTGTACACTCAGATTGTGACACACTTTGTTCTTTATACTTTTTTAAGTGAATGCAGCCATCATAAGGCGTGGAAACAGGAGTGCAGTCAAAATGACCAAATCTTTTTAACATTCTTTCTATATAGTGTCCTTATGAGAGCATGATATGATCACACTCTCTAATTATTTTAATTCCTAATATCATATCAACTTCACCCATGTCTTTCATATCAAAATTAGAGGACAAAAATAATTTGGTATCTTTTACAATTCTAAGTTTGCACCAAATATAAGCATATCATTAACATATAGACATATGATAACACCAACATTATCCTCAAATTAGTATAGATACATTTATCAGCTTCATTAATCTGATAATCAAGGAAACATTAACATTATCAAATTTATCATGCTATTGTTTGGGTGCTTGTTTTAAACCATATAAAGATTTTATAAGTTTGTAGAGTTTGTATTCATTTTCAGTTGCCACATTGAACACAGTTGCCACACAACCTTCAGGTTGGTCCATATATATTTTCTTAATGTAAGAAAAATCAACATGCCCTAACCTACCTTGCCAAAGATCACAAGAGTCAATCATGTAAGCAGAAGAAGTAAATCCATTTTCATTCATGATTTCAAGTACATTCAGCATAAATAAACCCTGATTACATACCCTTTACCAACAAATTGTCCATTCCTAGTCATTACAATTTTATTAGATTCAAAGCAGATCTTTATTCCATCTTTTCCAAGAAAAGAAACAGAAATGAGGTTCAACGAAAGGAACATGAAGCACATGTATAAGAGAAAGGATCTTCCCTGAAGTGAGCTTGAGGAGCATCTTTCCCTTACCCACAATGGGTAAGGGCCTCGAATCGCCCATGAACACTTGTTCACCATCATCAATAGAGAAGTAAGAAGTGAAAACTCCTCTGTCGGAACATATATGCCGGGTTGCCTCAGAATCAATCACCCAGTTCTTATTATGTGCAACCACGTTAACTTCAGAGATTACAACAACAATAATGTCACTCTCAACCAGACTAGCTTGTGGTTTGGATGAAGCCTCACCAGTCTTCCGGAACTTACAATGTGCTGAGTAGTGTCCGGATTTGCCACACAAAAAACAATTTCCTTTCATCTTTAAAGTAGAGTTCTTAAGATTCTGATTTGATTTGAAGTTTGGCTTATGAAAATGTTTCTTTGATTTAAAAGGCTTGCTATCTATTAGATTTGTCTTGGAAGGAAGCTCCTAGGCCCTTTCTGTTTTCTCTCTTTCTTTATTTTTCTCTTCAATTCTAATATGAATTATTACATCTTCATGGTTCATTTGTTTTCTTTTATTCTTCAGTTCTTTCTTGTAATTTTTCTAGGAGTCGGGTAGTTTTTCAATTAGGGCTCCAGCAATAAAGGCTTCGGGTAGGGTGATATTTTCATTTTTAAGATCATCGATTAGAATATGGTATATATGAATTTGAGAGGAAATATCTTTTTCATCAGACATGACAAAATTCAGAAAATTTTCAATAGCAAAATTTGAGTTCCAACATCTTCAAGAATGTATTTCTTATTAAGACTTTCCCAAATTTCAGTCGCAGTTTTATAAGGACAGTAAACATCAAACAATGCATTACTAAGTGTGCTGAGAATGGTGTGTCTACAAATTTTGTTGGCCTTTTCTCAATTTTGCAATTCTTTTTCTCTCTCTGGTTTAGGATCAGTTATAGCAAAGACATAGATAGTTACATCAAGTGTAGACATAACTTTTTCTTACCATTTTTTATAATGGGTTCCATTAAATGGTTCAATTCTAGAGATGTCAGGCAGAGACTTAACATTAGTAGCAGCAACCATAGCAGTATCCATATCTACTCTTAAGATTGTTGGAAAATAGTGTACGAATTACTGCTAAGCTATATAAATTAAACTTCAAGAAGGAAGAAACTTCTCTATTTTAATTGAGGCGTGCGGAGCACTGTCCTTAAGAGTAGATCGCGCCCCTCTGAGAGAGTATCTCTGTGCAGCAGGTTGATGGCGGAACGAACGCTGGCCCTGCAAGCGTGCACTCGCAATGCACAGGCCCTCGAACAGCTTGAGTTTGTTTCCCTTAGAGATGCAAGGAAGAACTGAAAAATTTAAGAAGATTTCAGAGTAGAAAGAAGATGGTTGAGTTCTGTTTTTGAGAGCAGGGAATATGTCCTTTATAAAGAGAGTTTTTCATCATTAGAAAATCCTTGGGCAGAAAAAACAATCCTTGAATAGAGAACCACTCTTTGGACAGAAGAAGAAATCTTTCCTTGTGCAGAGGAACAATATTGCCTTGAAAAGTGTCACTGCAGAACTTGGGTAGAGAGCTCTTAACGGTTAACTCTGACATGACAGGACATGAAAAGATACGAATCTCAATAGCTATCTCCGACCCAAATATTGTGATAGGATTTGGATAGATTTTATTTTAATTTTAAATCTAAAAATAAAAATGACAAAACTTAGCCTATTCGGGTCACACCTGCGAGGCTCTAAAACTCAGATTTGCACCCCTCTGCGTGTGCGATGCAGGCGCGCATGCGCATTATGGTTTTTCAGACCCAGTAACCTAATTTCCTTCTCTGGGCCTCAATGGGTTTGTGTGCGCGCGAGCATCCCCTAGTGTAGGATTTAAAAACTATGTCAACACAATACTAGAACAAAAATAATTAATGTTAAATAAAATAACTTGTAAAAAAAGAAATAAATCTCAGAAATTATGCAAACGCAAACACAAGAGATTTTATCCTGGTTCGGTCCTTGTGACCTACATCCAGTCCCCAAGCAACCTACTTGAGATTTTCCTTTTTCTTGATTTTGTACACCCAAAACCAACACCTTGTACACCATTTGACAAACAACCTTTGCCAAATCCGTACAACTCTTCTTACACCAAGAAGACAACACCTTGTACAACTTCTCTTCAACCCGAAGACGCTCTTGTACAATTTTTCTCTTTGAGTGATTACAATCAATCCTATAAGCCTTGAATCTGTATGTGATCGTGAACAAGGACTCTTATAGGTGGACTCTCAGAATTCTTTACTAGAAGATTGGAATCTGTATGAAGAAAATGAAAGTGGAATTAGTTTTCTGAAAAACAGAATTTTTCAACAGAGTTTGGACAGAAAACTAATGATTTGAATTGGTATTTTTAGTCTAGGACAACATCCCTATTTATAGCTGAAATCTATGGTCAGTTAGGGAAGTTATCAACTTGAATTTGAATATTAAAACGTTGGATAAAACACCAGAAATCAATAACTGTTCAACAGTCAGAAACTGTTATAAGTCGACTTGAATATGGAGTAAGTCGATTAGAATATGATATTTTGCCTGAGTTAGTCGACTTGACTTGGGTATAAGTCGACTACATAAGACTGATACAGATATACAAGTTTCTGAAAACTACAATTAGTCGACCAGCAGGAAACATAAGTCGACTTCATTAAGGATTAGTCGACTAATCATGTATATAAGTCGACTAATGCTGCTAACAGTCAAGAAACAGAAAGTTGATATCTTTTTAGGGCAGAACTTAGTGGACTATAGGATTTTGATAAGTCAACTAGACATTGTATTAGTCGACTATACGAAGGGTCAAGTCTACTAATAGGAAGAGTCAAGTCCACTAATAGGACTATTTTGTGTGTGATCAAGGCTTTTAACAAATATCTAAAAAATACACAAAATAGTACAAATTACATTTGTTATCATTAAAATAAGTTCTAACATTCTCTCCCTTTTTGATGATAACAATGTGTGTATGCACAAGCTCCGTCTATAGAGAAACTCCCCCTGCAGAAAACATGTTATAACAAATATGTGTTCTCCCCCTGCATAAAATGGGTTATAACAGTTATAGATAACAAGTGTTCTCCCCCTGCATCATTGCATACATATGATATATTTTCAAGTGTTAGAAATAACTTATATCATCAAGTATTCTCTTTTCTTTATATGGTACTTATAAGATAAAACATTAGAATGGTACCCATCATAACATGATCAAAACATTAATCTTTTGGAATCCAAACCCAATTAGAATTTGGATTCCATTTGTTAGTACAAACATAATTGCATGAATTACATATATGATGTATATATGATGTAATATAAGCATTTTTATCCACAGTATTTAGATTTTTAGGAATCCAAATATATTTATACTTTGATTTCATGGTCTTCTTAACAAAAGAATTATCATTATTCTTTTTGTAGACATGTATAGTTCTTTTAACATTATTTTTTGAGCAACCAAGACGAATATGCTTATCTTTTGAAAATCCAAGTCCAAAATAATTATATGAAATCTTTTGATATGACAATATATCATTTAAATTTTCTTTTCTTTTATTAAACTTTTTCACTATATTCAAAAGTTCTTCATATTTATTTTGAAACTCATCATGTCTTTATCTATAACAGAAATTCTTTCATTTAAAGACATAGTTTCTTTTTTCAGGAAAACATTCTCTTTTAAAAAAATTCTCCTTATCTTTTTTTAAAGATAATATAACTTTTCAAAATCATCTTTTTGAGAATTTAAGAAAGACAACTTACAAACATGAAGTTCATTTTCTTTGTGAAGTCTTTCATTTTTCTTTGATAAAACTTTATTTTTCATCTTTTCATTCTTAAGATTATTATATAACTCATGAAATGCATCTAAGAGTTCAGTATATTGTATCTTGATTAGTCTTTAAAACTGCATATTTCATACCACATCTTCACATTTATTTAGTATTAAATTCTGCTAATAATACCTCTCTTGTATGTTTCTAGGTCCATGGCATGAAACGAAGAAGAAGACCCAAAATCACCATTTAATTGGTAATTAAAGGCTTAAAAAGATAGCCATTAACTTTGAAGGGTGGTTTCATCAAAACCAGGGGCCCAAATCCGAAAGCCAGCAAGTACATCCGACAGGAGGACATCCGAGAAGCGCGCAGCAGGCGGCGCTGCGCGCGCTTCCTAAGCATTGTCGCAGAAACGCGGCATTTGCCGCATTACCGCGGCAATCTTGTAGAGCCGCGTGCCGAGATTCGACGCACGGCTCCGTACACTCCCTTTGGTGCCTCTTTCGCCTATAAATACCCCCTTTGTGGTCTGAAGATGGAGAAATACAGAGAGTTAGGGTAGTTTCTTTCCATGTTATAGTTTGTGATAGTTTAGTTTAGGTTAGTTCTTCTTCTTTCTTTGTATTTTTCATTTCTTGTAGATCTTGTAATAGGAGAGAGAGGTATATGGTTGAAAAGTAAGAGTTCTTGTAATAGAAGGTAACAATCTATGAAAGGTTCTCTCTTTACCTCTCTTTATTTTCTTTTTTCTAACTCCTTTTACATGTTTAGGTAATCTATTCTCTAATGGCAACTAACTACTAACCACTAATGAGTCTAACTTCTTACTTGATAATCCACTGAATCTAATAGCCTCTACTTGGCCTTACTCTTGTAAGAGCCATTGATGGCTCATGATGATGGATCTAACACTCTTAACATCCTAACTCTTTAATAAGCTAACATTACTTTACTCCATGCTTACTCTTGTTTAGTTTTGATGGTTTAAGTGTAGCTTGTACTTATTTTGTTGAGTTTGGACGTGATGAGTTACATATGGGTCATGCTCTGAAACGCTCTTGAACCAAGGACTAGTGATGGCCAATGATACATGTGAGGCAACTATCACTAAGAGGTTTCATGTTGGTGGAGTCATCAGTAGATAGTAGCCATGGGTTTAGGTAACAATCTATGAAAGGTTCTCTCTTTACCTCTCTTTATTTTCTTTTTTCTAACTCCTTTTACATGTTTAGGTAATCTATTCTCTCATGACAACTAACTACTAACCACTAACGAGTCTAACTTCTTACTTGATAATCCACTGAATCTAATAGCCTCTACTTGGCCTTGCTCTTGTAAGAGCCATTGATGGCTCATGATGATGGATCTAACACTCTAACATCCTAACTCTTTAATAAGCTAACATTACTTTACTCCATGCTTACTCTTATTTAGTTTTGATGGTTTAAGTGTAGCTTGTACTTATTTTGTTGAGTTTGGACGTGATGAGTTACATATGGGTCATGCTCTGAAACGCTCTTGAACCAAGGACTAGTGATGGCCAATGATACATGTGAGGCAACTATCACTAAGAGGTTTCATGTTGGTGGAGTCATCAGTAGTTAGTAGCCATGGGTTTTCTTTCTTTTTCACTTTGTTTTAGATATACAAACAAAAATCACAAAAACTATTTCTTCTATGTTTCCCACTTTTTTGTGTTTCACCGTACTTCTCTTTTCATTCTTTGTTTCCTTTTCTTTTCATTCTTTCAAACATTGAAGAACCGTTAACATACACGTGAACATACCGTATAAGCTTCTATCGCCTCCCGTCCTTGTAGATTCGACTCGTTTTAGCCTCTATGCTATAACGGAAGTATCGAGGAAGCCAAAGCACACACACTTTAAATCTTGATTTTAAAACTTACACTTTTTGTGCGCGGTATTCCCCCTATCAAATTTTGGCGCCGTTGCTGGGGATGTGAACGGTTTGATTTCACGTTTTTGTTAACTTTTCTTCTTTGTTTTTGGTGTGCAGGTCAAATTCCTTAGCATTGCGGAAGTCCACACTTTCTCTTGTTTGGTTGGGTAAATTCTTGTATATTCTTATACTCTGCTGCTAAATTTTGTTTATATTACTTGTGCACTGTAATAATTAAGAAATAAATACAGAAATTGGATGCTTTAAAATGGTTTAGACATTTGCATCTGGGCACGTGTCAATTTTCATTCTAATATACTGTATTTTGTTCTTGTGTTGTTGTGATCTTGACGGAGGTGTACATATTGCATTGCATATAGTTGGACAAACACTTCAGTGATTTACTCACTTTTTTGTGTTCATTCATATCTATATTGCACATTTGCACAAATTGAACTTAAGGGCAAAACCCAATACAACATAAGGTGGGGAAGTCATTACCCTACCTTAGCCCAAAAATCACCTCCCCACTCACACAATCCAAGCCTAAATAAAATTTGCTAGACGTTGGCCCCTAGGGACATCTCGGACTCATTTAAGAGATTGACCTAAGGGGGAAGTTGTTTGAAGTTTACTCTTATCAAATCGGTGTCTAAGGTTGGGGATTGAGAGGCGAAACCTCGAAGAAAAGTGATTTGGCATAATTAGGCCCGTTGCTCTGGCACAGATACCTTCCACTGATCTTGCCCCTACCTGGCCGATTAACTTGTGGTCAGATTCTGACAATGTACCCCCGTGGACAGTCTAATCAGTTAGGAGTCATTTAGGTTTAAGTAAACTCTAACATAGGCTTGTTTTCTTTTTCTTTCTTTGTTTGTTTGTTTGTTTTTCTTTCTTGTAAATTTTAGTATGGATTTTAACAACAACAATTTTTTCAATCCTAATATGAATCCACATTTCACCCCGACCTCATTTGACTCGGATAACTCTGACCCAGCTATGTACAACATGAACCAACAATATATGCCGAGTTGGGATTATCCGACTCAATATGACCCATATCCCCAATCTTATGACCATAATTTTCAAAATAATTTCAACTCTTTACAGAGTCAATGAGGATTCACCTCCCCGAGTCAAATTTTCAACCACCTTGTCAATAATTTTTATTCCCAGATTCTGCTTCATATCCTCCTTTTCCTGTTCCACCAACTGAGGAAAAATCTAATTTGGAAAGAAGTATGGAAGCCATGCTTGAGTCCCAAAAACAAATTCAAAATTTGCTCAATTCACAATCCTTCCCAAATCAAACTCCATATGCTCCTTTTCTAGAACATCCAATTGAAGAAGAATCGGAGCTAGAAAAGATTTTGAAAGTCTTTTGTGCAAAAGTGCAACAATTTCAAAATATGTTGGACTCATCATCTCAACCACATTTTCAAGGGTCCTACTCATCTTTCCAGTCTCACAGATTCAAAATGAACAATCATCAATACAGGACTTGAGTATGGAACCCTTGAGTGAGTCTGAGCAGCACTCGCAAAATCTGATGGACTCACAATTTCACCACAATTTTTAAAATCAACTTCCATACTCATTTTTTCAATAAGAATCAAGTGCCAAAAGTATGGAAGACATGATTCAGACTCAAAATTCTGTTACACGACCTATCAGTAGGTTAGACTCACTAATGAACGAATTAATCAATGAGAGTGATGAAAGTCTTTCTTGTCAACTTTTGACTGATCCTTATATCGCTAACTCACTGATTGGACCCAAGAATCATGTCATTTTGAAAATCCAGCTTCAATTTCATCATACCAACCTGAACTTGACCAACATCACATTCTTGATAGTTTGACAAGTCATCCAATTCCTGAAATTGAACTTGAAGATGAATGTGAACCTGAGCTTCAATTTAGCGATTCGAGTCTAGTCCTTGAATCAAAATCGACTCCTGTAGTGTTAGCTAAATTAAGTGACGTTCTTGAGCCAGTTTTGATTTTCATACTTCCTGAACTTGAATCAATCATTTCACCCATTCACATTACTTCCGTGGACAAAAATCAAGATTCAATTTCATTACATCCATTTAAACTTGCCCAAAATTTTGAGAACCACCTTGACATTTTGGCACGTTATCCTTTTCCCGAAATTGAACTTGAGCTTGAAAGTGATCTTGAACCTTATGTCAGTGATTCCATTTTACTTTTTGATTCAATAATGACTCCGGTATCTTTACCATATTTTTTCTCTATTCTGGAGTCAACATTGAATCCGGTACCCGTACACCGTGAAATTGAATCACCAATATCTTATGATCACACTTCATTAATGGGAAAAGTGTGTGAACATCAATTCTTTGGTTTGGACCCTATTTTTGAACCAATTTTTCACTCTCATTGTTGACTCTCGACTTGATCTGAGTCAAATTCCCGAGTCGGTATTGGTTTTTGCTCCTGTTCCATTAGAGTCCAAATCAATCATCTCTCAAAATCACACTTCATTGTTGGACAAGAATGTTGAAGAAAATGACTCAGTAATTATTTTTGAAAATTGAAAATTAGATGGGGATAAATTTTTAAATAAGACCATTCACTCAATCATTCATTTACTGGGTCATATTAGAGAGGTCACTAGTGGGTTTCTGTAAGATCCACGATATCTTGATTGGGTAGCAACGCTTGGCCCAGTCAGACAACTATCGGAGTCACCACCGTGAGGTAATTTTCCTTCCCTCTCCATTTGTTTCATGTATATACACATTCACGATGCATTGAGGACAATGCATGAGATAAGTGTGGAGGAGGGTTTACTAACATAGTTAGTTTTACATTTTCTTTCTTTTACACTTTTTTTAGAACTTTTTTCCCTTTTGTAAAGAAACTCTTTTCTTTTCTTTTTACTAAACTTTTTGAAACAAGATAAATAGTTTTGATTTATTTTTAAGAAAATTAAGATTATCTTAGGAATTAGGAAGACCTAAAATTATGAAATTTTAAACTGAGTAAAAAAATAGATCTTGTTTAAATTTTAGGATAAGGAAGTAAGATTGAAAAGATAATTTGGTCTTGAATTTTTTGCCTTAGATTTATGCACTTCACACTTACACAATTTTTGGGATTGAAATAAAGACTGAAAATGCCATAAAATATATATTAAAATATATATATATATAATGATAATAAAATCACTTATTGAAGTTGGGTTTTATGCCTTAGGAAGCATGATTATTCACACCTAAAATGGTGGACAAAAACAAAATAATCTTCTTTAGTTTTATGGCTTTATTTACTCGAGTCCTTAAGTCCGAGGGATGTTTTCTCATCTGGTGCCCTAAAACCATTTGGTTTGGGAGTCACCGGCTAAAGGGTCACTACCCGGATAAATAAGAAAGCCTAAGAAAACTAAGGGAAGAAAAAAGAAAAAAAGAAAAAATAAATATACACAAATCAATGGCATGAAAGTTTGAGTCAATATCCCAAAAATCTTCACAGTTCATAAAGTGCATATTTTTTTAAGAGTTTCATGAAAGATCAGAGAATCGATTCAATTTTAAATTCTTACATTTAATTTATAACAAGATTTTACATTTCAACTTAATTTAAGGAAAAATAATTTCTGGTTAACCTATGACCTTGGATCACTTAATATTTCAACACTTTTCTCTATTTCAAAATGCGTTTTCAAAATACTAACATTTGATTTATTTCTTTATGAATTTTGTGGGTGTAATCCGCTGAAAATCCTCAGGAGACAAAACTCCTCCTCTAGGAAAAACTTAGAGGTTTAACGGCTTGTTGTACATGCTCAGTGCAATCGCGTCACCTGCGAAAGTGGTATAATAATTTCTTTAGTTTTTGTTTTACTCGGGACGAGCAAAAGAGAAGTATTGGGGTGGATTAGTCTCTAAAACTGCATATTTCATACCACATCTTCATATTTATTTAATATTAAATACTGCTAATAATACCTCTCTTGTATGTTTCTAGGTCCATGGCATGTAATGAAGAAGAAGACCCAAAATCACCATTTAATTGGTGATTAAAGGCCTTAAAAGACAGCCATTGACTTTGGAGGGTGGTTTCGTCAAAACCAGGGGCCCAAATCTGAAAACCAGCAAATACATCTGACAGGGGGACATCCGGGAAGCGCGTAGCAGGCGGCGCTGCACGCGCTTCCCAAGCATTGCAGCGGAAACGTGGCATTTGCCGCGCACTGAGATTCGACGCACGGCTCTGTACACTCCCTTTGGTGCCTCTTTCGCCTATAAATACCCCCTTATTGGCTGAAGATGGAGAAATACAGAGAGTTAGGGTAGTTTTTTCCACGTTGTAGTTTGAGACAGTTTAGTTTAGGTTAGTTCTTCTTCTTTCTTTGTATTTTTTATTTCTTGTAGATCTTGTAATAGGAGAGAGAGTGGTATATGGTTGGAAAGTAAGAGTTCTTGTAATAGAAGATGACAATCTATGAAAGGTTCTCTCTTTACCTCTCTTTATTTTCTTCTCTTTAACTCCTTTTACATGTTTAGCTAATCTTTTCTCTCATGACAACTAACTACTAACCACTAACTAGTCTAATTTCTTACTTGATAATTCACATGAATCTAATAGCCTCTACTTGGCCTTGCTCTTGCAAGAGCCATTGATGGCTCATGATGATGGATCTAACACTCTAACATCCTAACTCTCTAACAAGCTAACATTACTTTACTCCATGCTTACTCTTATTTAGTTTTGATGGTTTAAGTGTAGCTTGTACTTATTTTATTGAGTTTGGATGTGATGAGTTACATATGGGTCATGTTTTGAAACGCTCTTAAACTAAGGACTAGGTGATGGTCAATGATACATGTGAGGCAACTATCACTATGAGGTTAGCATGTTGGTGGAGTCATTAGTAGTTAGTAGCCATGGATTTTCTTTTTTTTCACTTTGTTTTAGATATACAAACAAAAACTACAAAAACTATTTCGTCTATGTTTCCCACTTCTTTGTGTTTCACCGTGCTTCTCTTTTCATTCTTTGTTTCCTTTTCTTTCATTCTTTCAAACATTGAAGAATCGTTAACATACACGTGAACATACCGTGTAAATTTCTATCGCCTCCCGTCTTTGTGGATTCGACTCATTTTAGCCTCTATGCTATAACGGAAGTATCGAGGAAGCCAAAGTACACACACTTCAAATATCGATTTCAAAACATACACTTTTTGTGCGTGGTTTTCTCCCGATCATACCTCATCTTCTTCTAAAGCCATATAACAAATGTTGGCATGTTCAGTGATTTCTTCTTCGTCTGAGGAATATGAATCACTATTCTCCTATGATGCTTGATAATCTTTCTTCTTTTTAAACTTTTTGCTCTTGAATTTCCCTTTATTTTTGAGCAATGGGCAATCCTTCTTCATATGACCTGTTTTATTATAATTAAAACATGTAGGATTAAACTTACCTTGTTTCAAGAACTTTCTGAATTTTCTTGAGAGCATTGCCATCTCCTCTTCATCATCATCTGAATTGTCCGTATCTGAGGATGCATGGAAGACAAGTACTTTCTTCTTGGATAGAAGTTGTTGTTCATCCTTTTTTCGCTCTTTAAGTTGTACTTCATATGCCATTAAATTACCAATAAGGTTTTCTAATGACATAGTTGAGAGATCATTTGCTTCTTATATTGCAGTGGTCTTCTTCTCCCACTCTGATGTGAGTGTACGAAGAACCTTTCTAACTTTTTCAACTTGAGTGTACTCCTTTCCAAGAGATGCTAAGGAATTTGTAATGTCGGTGAACCTTGTAATCATTTCTGAAATTATTTTATTCTCCTTCATTTTGAAGAGTTCAAACCTGTGAACAAGAACATAAATTTTAGATTCTTTAACCTTATTTGCACCTTCATAGGTTACCTATAGAATCTGCCATATTTGATTTGCAGATCTGGTTGCTGATACGCGATTAAATTCTTCTTTGTTCAAGACACAGAAAAGCGCGTTCATTGATTTGGCATCAAGGTTTGTAGACTTCTTTTGTTCTTCATTCCACGCACTATAATTTGTGGTTGGCTTGGTGTACGTTGCTTCTACTATGTTCCATAGTTTGTAGTTGAGCGATTGCAAGTAGATCTTCATTCTACACTTCCAGTAGTTGTAGTTTGATCCATCAAACAATGGTGGACGTTGTGTAGAATGTCCTTCTCTGAATTGTGATGAAGAAAACTCTGTTGCCATCCTTGTAGGGTGTTGACAGGGTATGCAGGGCTCTGATACCAATTGTAGAATCTAAAAACTATGTCAACACAATACTAGAACAAAGATAATTAGCATTAAATAAAATAACTTGCAAGAAAAGAAATAAATCTTAGAAATTATGCAAACAAAAACCCAAGAGATTTTATCCTGGTTCGGTCCTTGTGACGGACATCCAGTCCCCAGGCAACTCGCTTGAGATTTTCCTTTTCCTTGATTTTATACACCCAAAACCAACACCTTGTACACTACTTGAAAAACAATCTTTGCTAAATCTGTACAACTCTTCTTAAATTAAGAAGACAATACCTTGTACAACTTCTCTTCAACCCGAAGACGCTCTTGTACAATTCTTCTCTTTGAGTGATTACAATCAATCCTATAAGCCTTGAATTTGTATGTGATTGTGAACAAGGACTCTTATAGGTGTACTCTCAGAATTCTTCACTAGAGGATTGAAATTTGTGTGAAGAAAATGAAAGTGGAATTAGTTTTCTAAAAAATAGAATTTTTCAACAGAGTTTGGACAGAAAACTAATGATTTGAATTGGTGTTTTTAGTCTAAGACAACATCCCTTTTTATAGCTAAAATCTATGGTCAGTTAGGGAAGTTATCAACGTGAATTTGAATATTAAAACATTAGATAAAACACCAGAAATCAATAACTATTCAACAATCAGAAACTGTCATAAGCCGACTTGAGTATAGAGTAAGTCGACTAGAATATGATATTTTGCCTAAGTTAGTACTTGACGTGGGTATAAGTCGACTACATAAGACTGATACAGATATGCAAATTTCTAGAAACTACAATTAGTCGACCAGCAGGAAACATAAGTCGACTACATTAAGGATTAGTTGACTAATCATGTATATACGTCGACTAATGCTGCTAACAGTCAAGAAATAGAAAGTTGATATCTTTTTTTGGACAGAACTTAGTCGACTATAGGATTTTGATAAGTCAACTAGACATTGTATTAGTCGACTATAGGAAGGGTCAAGTCGACTAATGGGAAGTTTCAAGTCTACTAATAGGAAGGGTCAAGTCTACTAATAGGACTATTTTGTGTGTGATCAAGGCTTTTAACAAATATCTAAAAAATACACAAAAATAGTATAAATTATATTTGTTATCATTAAAATAAGTTCCAACACCTAGTTTCTAGCTCACACAACCCATCATGAGAGAGATTCTATATATAAACACTAAAGAGTTTTCTTCCTATCTAATGTGAGACTAAAATAACTTTACTTAATTTTGAAATACCTTCAAATACTAACAATCCCCTACTATTTCAAAATTAAAAGGAAGCATAATAGGAACGAGAGAGAAGAGGAGGAATCAAATATGGAGGAAACATTAGAACTCAATACTTCAATGTGGTGACTTTTGGTCTATGAACCACTACCTAGGATATGTAGGTGTGTCCCATAGGAAGTTGGTGAAACGTAAAGTTTCTATAAACCAATCTCCCTAATTATGGATCATTGACCTACTACCCACATATCATTCTTAGAACCGAGCTGTTTAAACAGGTTGGCGCGAATCTGCCATGCACCTTACCTGGATATTCATTAGCGCTCAAGAGAATATGTTTACATTCTCATAGGAAGCGACCTTACTTTCACACTCATATAGGTGGATCCATCAAGTGTGCATTGCAATTAAACACATCACCCAATAAGGGTTATGGTAATCCATTAAGAGCTAATGCTCATCCTTTGCACATTGCAATTTGCACTATCTACATCATAGAATGGGGCTTCTCAATAATAAAATAATGATAGTGCATCCAAGTCAACAAATGAGTTATTATTACCCATATGAAACTACTTCATGAGTTCATCAATCACATAGGTTGGGTTACTATCATTTTTGACTCTTTGTTATAGACATGAGTCCCATTCTTTTTGATGTATTCTCCCATAGTTTTTTCCCGAGGTTTGGTAAATGGATCACTTATATTGAGGTCTGAACTCACATAGTCAAGAGATATGATCCCATCATCCAGCAGCTGCATAACAATTTTATTTCTTAGGCGTATATGCCTACTCTTTCCATTGTATATTTTATTCTTAGCTCTAGCAATAGTAACTTAGTTATCACAATGAATAGACATAGACGGAGCTAGTCTTTTCTAAATTGGTATATCAATCAAAAGATTTCTGAGCCACTCAGCTTCAATACCTGACCTCTCTAAGTCAACAAACTCAGACTCCATAGTGGAGCGAGCTGTGACGGTTTGTTTGGATGATTATCAAGACTCCGCACCCCCACCAAGTGTGATCACATATCAACTTGTGGACTTTAACTCATCAGAATCGGAGATCAAGTTAGCATATGAATATCCCTCTAAAATAGAAAGAAAGCCACAATATGTCAAACTATAATTATAGTTCTTTTTAGATACTTTAGCACTCGATATGATGATGTCCAATGGTCCTTATTAGGACAGTGAGTGTAACGACTAAGTTGTCCCACTACATAAGCAATGTCAAGTCGTGTTTAATTCATCAAGTGCATTAAGCTACCAATAATTTATGCATACTCAGATTGTGATACATTTTGTTCATTATTCTTTCTTAAGTGAATGCAACAATCAGAAGGTGTGGAAACAGGAGTGCAGTCAAAATGATCAAATCTTTTTAACATTCTTTCTATATAGTGTCCTTGTGAGAGCAAGATACGATCAGATTCTCTAATTATTTTAATTTCTAATATCACATCAACTTCATCCGTGTCTTTCATATCAAAATTGGAGGACAAAAATGATTTGGTATCATTTATAATTTCTAAGTTTGCACCAAATATAAGCATATCATTGACATATAAACATATGATAATACCAACTTTATCCTCAGATTTAGTATAGATACATTTGTCAGCCTCATTAATCTGATAACCATAGGAAACATGAATACTATCAAATTTATCATGTCATTGTTTGGGTGCTTGATTTAAATCATATTAAGATTTTACAAGTTTGCAGACTTTGTGTTCATTTTCAGTTGTCACACAACTTTTAGGTTGGTCCATATATATTTCTTCTTCCAGTTCTTCATTTAAGAATGCAGTTTCAACATCCATTTGATATATCACAAGCTTATGAATAGATGTTAAAGCAAACAACACTCTAATAGATGCAATTCTAGTCATAGGAGCAAATGTATCAAAATAATCAGAGTCTTTCTTTTGAGTGTATCCTTTAGCAACCAATCTAGCTGTAAATTTATCCAAAGACCCATCAGGTTTCAGTTTTCTTTTAAATATCCATTTGCTACCAATTGGTTTTGCACCTGGTGGCAAATTAACAAGTTCTCAAGTGTGATTCGATAATATGGATTCTAATTCATTATTAATAGCTTCTTTTCAAAATGGAGCATCTGGAGAAGAGATAGCCCCTTTATAAGTGAGAGGGTCATCACCAATAAGAAATGTAAAGAAATCTTTATCAAAGTCAGTTTCTTTTCTAACTCTTTTACTTTTTCTTAGTTCATTGTCTTCATTATCATCAGATTCTTGTGCATGACTAGATGATGAAGCATGAGAAGGTTTATCAGCATGGGTTTTCAATGGAAAAACATGCTCAAAAAATTCTGCTTTTTAGTTTCAATAATAGTGTTAACCTCCATAACATTATTATCACTTCTAGTCATAAGAAACCTATATGAAGCACTATGATGTGCATAACTTATAAACATGCAGTCAAAGGCTTTGGGTCCTACTTTCTTTCTTTGGGTTGAGGTAGAAGAACTTTAGGTAGGCACCCCCACACTTTTAAATAGTTTAAGTTTGGTGCATGTCCTTCCAAATTTCATATGGGGTTATGCCAGTTTTCTTATAGGGTATTCTATTTTGAATATGACAAGTAGAGAGTATGCCCTCCCCCCACAGGTTCAGAGGTGCACCAGAACTTATAAGCATAACATTCATCATATTTTGAGTGTTCTATTTTTTCTTTCAGCAACACCATTAGATTCAGGTGAATATAGAGAGGTAGTCTCATGAATTATGCCATATTGTTCACAAAATTCATTAAATTGTTTAAGTTCATATTCACCACCTCTATTTGATCTTAACCTCTTGATTTTCTTATTTAGTTGATTTTCAACTTCTAATTTATATTTCAGAAATATTTCAAAGGCTTCATCTTTAGAGCTTAATAGATAGACTACTGCATATTTAGAACAATCATCAATAAAGGTGATCTAGAATCTTTTCCACCTCTAGTTAAGTTATTTTTTAAGTTACCATGATCACTATGAATAAGCTCAAGCAATTCAGATTCTCTTTGTACACATTTGCATGATTTCTTAGTGGATTTAGCTTCAACTCATATTTCACATTTGTGATGATCACATATAGTTACATTATGCAAAAGACCTATATCTTTCATTTTCTTAATGTAAGAAAAACCAACATGTCCTAACCTACCATGCCAAAGATCACAAGAGTCAATCTTGTAAGCATAAGAAGTAGATGCATTTTTATTCATGATTTTAAGTACATTCAGCATAAATAGACCCTGACTACAGTACCCTTTACCAACAAATTATCCATTCCCAGTCATTATAATTTTATCAGATTCAAAGCAGACCTTAATTCTAACTTTTCCAAGAAGAGAAATAGAAATAAGGTTCCAACGAATCTCATGAACATGAAGCACATCTATAAGAAAAAGGATCTTCCCTGAAGTGAGCTTGAGAAGCACCTTTTTCTTACCCACAACGGGTGAGGGCCTCGAATCGCCCATGAACACTTGTTCACCATCATCAACAGAAGAGTAAGAAGAGAAAGCTACTCTATCGGCACATATATATCAGGTTGCCCTGGAATCAATCATGTAAGTCACCTGGGGGGGGGTGAATAGGTGATGGCTAATCTAATGGTCACTTAATGCCTAATGATGCAAATAATGCGGAAGCTAAAAACAATTATGACCAAATTAAAACTTTTACACTATACACTATGTATAACACAAGAGTGTTGCCGAATTCCCCGTGAAGGGCTCTGGACAAACTCCTCTCGATTCCCCTTGAATGGGTTGAGGTGCCGCGTTGGCTCTCTTGGTTGAATACAAGTGTTAGACACAATCCCAAGCAATATATCAATTAAGCACAAATGAATATATCAAGCATATAAAGATAGACAATAATTGAATGCAAGATATAAACAAGAGACAAAGAGAGAGAGAGAGAGCAATCACAAACACAAGGGTATGTTTCGAGGTTCGAGCACACTTGCTCTACATCCCCGCCTTCGACACACGAAGGATTTCCACTATGCAAGATCCCAATGGATCTCTCCTCGGTGCTGCAACACCTACAAGCCCTCGGACTCCCTAGTCCCGTACACACCGCAAGCTCACTAGCTCGCCGAGGCCGCACCTCAAACCACCGAGTTCACACACGAACTCAAAACCACCGCGAGCACACTTGCCCGCCTCCTCAAAGTATAAAGAAAAGATCTTTGGTGATCACAACACTTTGATCACCTAAATCACTCTCACTACAACACTCCTATAAGATGAATAGACAATGGTTGCTCAAGTGTTTGTGTGAGAAAAGAAAGGATTGAAACTTTGGTGAAAAAACTCAAGAAATCTCTTTTTAACACTCTTTACAAAATCTTCCCTTTAGATAGGAAATATTTGCTCACTATTTTGTGGAGAAAACCTTTTAAAAAGTCTGGGAAAAACTGGCTCAAAGCTCTCCTCAAATCTTAGCTCAAAACAATGACCAAACCCCCTTTTATAGAGGTCAGAAAAATATGACCGTTGGGGTCTGTCAGAGCTGCCGGTCGACCGCCCGGTCGACCGCCAACGGTCGAAAATCCGACCGTTGGAGCCTCCGGTCGACCGCCAGGTCGACCCAGAAATTCAGAGAGCAGAACTCTCTGCAGCGGTCGACCGTCCGGTCGACCGGACCACTGTGCTGCCAGACACGCACAAGTCTGTACACGTCGGTCGACCGTGGGTCGACCGGACCATGGTGCGGTCGACCGCTCGGTCGACCGGACCAGCCTGTCAGCCAGTTCCAGGTCTGAAAAACTGGTTTTAAAAATTAATTTTAAAATCTTTTAACACTTATAAAAATTCCATAAACTTGTTTTAACATTCTATATTGAAAACCAAACTTGTGATAAAAATTTTCAAGACATATATCAACATATTCATATCATTTCAGCGTCTTGCAAATTTTATCAAAATCAAAACATGTATTTTTCAAACTTGGTTTTCATAACTTCACAAAATATAAAAACAAGATATTTGATTTCATTTTAAAGCATAGTGTGTATGGATATGATCCACTACACAATCATAATGTAATATCTATGTTTTTGTCATAAAGCTCTAAACTTGGTTTTGGTTTAAAGATATGTATATGATAAATACCAAAAGCCAAACTTGTATTTTTCCAAAATGAAAAATCTTTTGTAAACCAAAAAATCTTTTATGAAAACAATTCTAAATTAAGAGTGTGTGTGCATGGTATACTTGAGCAATCCACCAACTATCTATCCTTTACATTTTTAACTAAAACAAAAATAAAATCTTATACGTAGACACAAGTCTTCATCTTCTTGAAGTCTTCACTTGAAGTCTTCTCATCTTCTTGACTTGGTCCAAGCTTGATCCAAAAGCTCTTTGGATCACACCGTGCTAGCTCCAAATCTTGATATTTTGTCCTTTGTTGAGCTATGCACCTACTAAGATCTTGATAATGAATCTGTCACTAATTAAACACAAGATCATTAGTAAACATAACTTCATGAGTTGATCATCATCAAAACTAGGGTGATAGGCCTTTGGGCCAACAAATCACCCAGTTCTTATTATGTGCAACCATATTAACTTCAAAGATTACAACAGCAATAATGTCACTCTCAACCAGGCTAGCTTTTGGTTTGGACGGAGCCTCACCAGTTTTTCGGAACCTATACTGTTCTGAGTAGTGTCCGGGTTTCCCACACACACAAAACAGTTTCTTTTCTTCTTGAAAGTAGAGTTAGGGTTTCTTTTCATCTTAGGGTTCTGATTTGATTTGAAGTTTAGCTTATGAAAATATTTCTTTGGTTTAGACAGCTTGCTTTCAATTAGATTTGCCTTGGAAGTAAGCTCCTTGGCCCTTTCTGTTTCATCTCTTTCTTTATTTTCTCTTCAATTCTAATATGAATTATTACATCTTCATGGTTCATTTATTTTCTTTTATGCTTCAGTTCTTTCTTGTAATCTTTTGAGGAGTCAGGTAGTTTTTCAATTAGGGCTCCCGCAATAAAGGCTTCTAAGATCATCAATTAGAATATGGTATTCATGAATTTAAGAGGAAATATCTTTTTCATCAAACATGACAAAATTCAAAAAATTTTCAATAGCAAATTTTTGAGTTCCAACATCTTCAAGAATGTATTTTTTATTAAGACTTTTCTAAATTTCAGTCACAGTTTTATAAGGACAGTAAACATCAAACAGTACATTACTAAGTGTGCTGAGAATGATGTGTCTACAAATTTTGTTAGCCTTTTCCCAGTTTTACAATTCTTTTTCTCTCTCTGATTTAGGATCAATTATAGCAAAGGCATAACTAGTCACATCAAGTATAGACATAATTTTTTCTTTCCATCTTTTATAGTGGGTTTCATTAAATGGTACAATTTTAGAGATGTCAGGTAGAGACTTAACATTAGTAGCAGCAACCATAGCAGTATCCATATCTACTCTTAAGATTGTTGGAAAATAATGTATGAATTACTGCTAAGCTATTTAAATTAAACTTTCAAGAAGGAAGGAACTTCTCTATTTTGATCGAGGCGTGCGGAGCACTGTCCTTAAGAGTAGATTGCGCCCCTCTGAGAGAGTATCTCAGTGCAGCAGGTTGATGGCGGCCTACCCTCCAGAATTCAACGATCGCTAGTCCTGCAAGCATACACTCGCAATGCACAAACCCTCGAACAGCTCGGATTTGTTTCCTCCAGAGATGCAGGGAAGAGCTAAAGAGTTTAAGAAGATTTCAGAGGAGGAAGAAGATGGTTGAGTTATGTTTTTGAGAGCAGAGAATAGGTCCTTTATAAAGAGAGTTTTTCATCATTAGAAAATTCTTGGGCAGAGAAAATAATCCCTGGATAGAGAACCAAACTTTGGACAGAGAAAGAAATCTTTTCTTGTGCAGAGGAATAATATTGCCGTGAAAAGTGTCACTGCAGAACTTGAGCAGAGAGCTCTCAACGGCTAGCTCTACCATCCTTCCATTCCTCCTTTCTCCAAAAACAATATGCAATGAATGAAATCAATGAATCATGGCATTGCATATAAGTATGGTAATGGAAATGGTTATGCATAAAGTTCATGATATACCAAAATAAGAAAACTCAAAACTTCAACTATTAAGTGTCAAAAACATTATCATGTCAAAAACATTATCATAACCCATTAACTCAAATATCTCTCCCCCTTTTTGTTATCCATCAAAAAGGAGTAAAACAACAAGAAAATTAAACCAAGAGAGATACCAATTGAAAAACACTTGTACAATTTAAAATACATGAAACTATATGAAATAGATATGAAGCAATGTCAAAACTCATGAATCATTAGTGCAAACATTTAACTCCCCACAAATAAATGAAAATCTATTATAATCTAGTGGTTTAGTAGAAATGTCCACAAGTTGAAAATCGGTTGAAACATAATCAATTTCAATATATCCTTTCTCATAGTGATCTCTAAGAAAGTGATATCAAATCTCTATGTGCTTGGTCTTACTATGTTGATTTGCATTTTTGGTCATATGAATAGTACTTGTGTTATCACAAAATATTTTAATATAGTCATAATACAAATCATAGTCAAGAAGAGTATGTTTTATCCAAAGGACTTGTGCACAACAAGCCCTGGTCGTAACATACTCCGCCTCGACAGTTGAGAGGGCTATGAAATTTTGCTTCTTGGAAGACCATAAAACTAGATAATTACTTAGAAATTGAAAAGTTTCACTAGTGCTCTTCCTATTCACTTTACAGCCGGCATAGTCAGCATCTGAAAAATTGTCATTGAAAATTGTCCGGTCTTCGGATACCACAAGCTCATTCCAACAACACTCTTAAAATATCTAATAATGCGTTTTACCGCAATCAAGTGTGACTTTTTAGGACAATATTGGAATTTAGCACATAGACAAACACTAAATATAATATTCGACCTACTAGCCATCAAGTAAAGCAAACTACTAATCATGCTTCTATAGAGTTTAATGTCAAAGTTCATACCTTGCTCATCTTGTCAAGCTTTGTTGTGGTAGCCATGGGAGTCTTGCTTATCTTTGCATCTTCAAGTCCAAATTTCTTGATAAATTCTCTTGTTTATTTGGCTTGATTTATGAAAATCTCATCACTCCTTTACTTGATTTGGAATCCAAGAAAGTAGTTGAGCTCTCCCATCTTGGACATTTGAGCTCTTTCTTCATGCATGATTCAAAATCCTTACAAAGCATTTCATTAGTAGATTCAAAAATAATATCAACATAAATATGCACAATTAGGATATCACTATCTACATGCTTTGTAAACAATGTGGTGTCAACTTTACCATTTACAAAATCATTTGAAATAAGAAAAGTAGAAAGTCTTTCATATCAAGCTCTTGGAGCTTGTTTTAAACCATATAAAGCCTTTTCAAGTTTAAAAATAAAATCCGGATGTATAGGATCAACAAACCCGGGGTGGTGTTCAACATACACCTCCTCTTCTATAAAACCATCTAAAAATGTAATTTTAACATCCATTTGATAAAGTTTAAAATTTTTTAATGAAGCAAAAGCAAGTGCCATTTGTATGGCTTCAAGTCTTGTTACGAGTGCAAAGGTTTTCTTAAAATCGATACATTCACTTTGGGTGTAACTTTAGGCCATTAACCTACCTTTATTCCTTATAACATTTTCTGACTCATCCAACTTATTTCTAAAAATCTATTTAGTACCAATGATTGGTCTATCATGAGGTCTAGGAACAAATTGTCAAACTTGGTTGCGCTCAAATTGATTAAGCTCTTCTTGCATTGCAAGTAACCAATACGAGTCACCCTCGGCCTCGAGGATGTTCTTGGGCTTAATATGAGAAATAAATACAAAATGATCACAAATATCATGAAGTTTGGAGTGAGTAGTTACCCCCTGGATACATCACCTATGTGATTTGTAGCATATTTTCAATCCTTTAGAAGTGGTTGTGATGACTCCACTTTAACATCTTGAACTTCACTATGTTCCTCATCATTTTACTTGTCTTATTGCATTGGTGAGTTCTTCAATGATATTTTCTCCATGTCTTCACCTAAGAAATCAATTTCTACAATATTCTTCACAAAAATATTAGATTCCTCAAAATTTGACATGCATAGACTCTTCAATAATCAAAATATACTTATTGAAGACTCTATAGGCCTTACTAGTATTTGAGTACCCAACAAATATAGCTTCATAAGATTTGGCATCAAATTTATCTCAATTATTTTTAGTGTTTAAAATAAAACATTTACAACCAAAAACTCTGAAATATGAAACATTTGGTTTTCTCAAATAGTAAATCTCAAATGGAGATTTGGAAGTATTTTTGCAAAAATAAATTCTATTCGATATGTAACATGAAGTATTTACGGCCTCAGCCCATAGATATTGAGGGAGTCCGTATTCACTAATCTTTGTCCTAGCCATCTCTTGAAGAGTGCGATTCTTTTTTTCAATGACTCCATTTTGTTGTAGAGTTTTAGGACAAGATAGTTCATGTTTAATTCTATTTTTTTCATAAGTGATAAAAAAATAGTTAATGAATTCACCACCTCTATCACTCTTTATACGCAAAATCAATTTTTTTTTCTTTTTCTACTCTTTTTCTAAAAACATGAAAACGCGAAAAAGCTTTATCTTTGCGTTCTAAAAAGAAAACCCATGTAAATCTAGAGAAATCATTAACTAAAACAAAAACAAAACAATTTTCACTAAGACTTTTGGTTTTTGTCGGGCCAAACAAATTCATGTAAATCAACTCTAATGGTCTAGATGTTATGATATCCTTGATTGCTTTGAAAGAGGACTTGGTTTTTTCTCAAGTTGGCACGCATCACAAATGCGGTCCTTTTCAAACTTCAAGTAAAGATTACCCTTCACTGATTCTTTAGAGTTAATTCTAGATGGATGGTCAAATGAAATATGACCTAGTCTTCTATGCCATAACTAAAAATCTTTATTAAAAGCATTTAAACAAGTAGCATTGCATTGTAAATTTAACATATCAATCATATAAACATTATTTTCATGGAAACCGAAAAGAAAACAAATATTTGTTTTCTTTTCTAAAACATCGCAAGTGGAATCATCAAAAATAACTTTAAAACTTTTATTACAAAGTTAGCTAATTCTCAAGAGATTATGCTTGAGAACCTTCAACCAAAATAATATTTTCTATTAAAGGAGATAAGCTAGTTTAGATATTACCTATATCAATGATTTTGCGCTTTGAATCATCTCTGAAGGTGATGATGCCACCTACATGATACTTTGATAGGGTTGCAAAGTTGTTGATATCCCAAGTCATGTGTCTTGAGCAACCGCTATTAAGATACCACTGCTCCCTATGTCTTGGAGCCTTGGTGCGTACCTATGTCAAGTAAAGAATTTGTTGATTTTGGTACCCATATTTTCTTGGGTCCCATAGTGTTAGCTCTTCGAACCTAAACATGGTCATTTGAAGCATTTATTCGATCAAAATAAAACTTAGCTCAGTGACCCTTCCGGCCACAATAGGTGCAACTATAAACTCTACCATACATAAATGCATGATGTGTATGTGAAACATGGGCACGCTTATTGTGTGTGACATGATTAGCATGATGAGAGTGTTCATGTGTAGTATGACGAGTGAGAGCATGTGTAGTATGAGAAACATGCATATGTTTTCTTGGAGTGTGCCTTTTTGAAAACATGGCCTCTAGTCTAGCCTCATCAAACTCACATTTCTTCAAAATATCACCTAAATTGTTAATTTTAGTTTTTAAAATAGAAATCTCATTTTCATCAATTAAAAGAAAATTTTCTTTGCAAGAAACTTTGTATGCATCAAAATCTTTTTATGTAGACATAAGTGTGGAAGATAAAACATCTTTTTCTTTTGAAAGAGTGACAACTTGAAGAATTTTATTTCTTTTTTATTTTTAAATATTTTCTCTTTAGAAAATCATAAATATTAGAAAGTTCTTCAAATGCCTCACCCAATTCATCCATTGTTAATTCACAAGCATCAAGTGAAGGTTCAGATGTTACCTTGGGTGTGTTGTCATTTGTCTTGAAACTCACATTTGCCTTATCTACCTTTTCTTTGGATTCACTCTCCGAATCCCATGTAGCTTTCAAGGCCTTCTTTTTGTATGACTTCTTGGAGGTTGTTGCTTGCTTTTGTTCTCTGGGCACTCGGCAATGATGTATCCGGGTTTCTGACAATGGAAGCAAATGATTTTCTTGTCCTCCTTCCCTTGCCATCATCTTCTATTGTTGAACTTAGCCTTGTTGTACATCCTCCTTACATTTTTCACTAAGAGAGAGATCTTCGTCATCTTCTTCTTCACCATCTTCATCGGAGATGGTGGGAGTGGACTTGAAGGCTAGAATCTTCTTCTTTTGTGGTGCCATCTTCTCTCATGCCTTTCTCTCCATCTCATGGATCTTCAGGTTGCCGATAAGACTAATGAGCTCCATCTCTTCTTTGTCATTTGGCTCCTTCAATGTTGTATCCTTTGACCTCCTATGATGGTGGTAGTGCACGAATGACCTTCCTCACCTTTTGGTCATTATCAATGGCATCACCTAGAGAAGCAAGACCATTGGTGATTTTAGTGAATCTTGTAACCATGTCATCAATGGAATCATTTTTATGCATGGTGAAATTTTCATATTGAGAACGCAAGAGATCAATCTTAGCTCTCTTGGCTTGTGAAGTTCCCTCATGCGTGACCACTAGGTGTGACCAAATCTTATATGCGGATTTGCAATGAATGACCCTAGATGGTCATCATCGTTCAAGGCTTGAAGCTATACATAGTGTGCCTTTGCATTGACACAAATTCTTAGGTGGTAATGTCAGACCAAGTGTCCTCATCACTAACGGGTACACTAAAGGGTTTAGTCACCGCCTTTGCAACCTGATTTCCTGGGGATTGCAAGAAAATGATCATCTTAACCTTTCATATGAGAAAGTTAAGACCATCAAACTTAGGAGGAGTCTTAATTCCTTCGGTCATTTTTACTGTTGTGGATAGAAACTAAAAATGTAAATGAAGTGATTAGAAAATAGGATCTCTCTAAGATGGTTAAACCAAAATCTAGAGATCAAGGCTCTGATACCAATTTAAATACACCTAGAGGGGGGTGAATAGGTGTAATGATAATCAAATGAGGAATAAAAGAAAACAATGCTAAATGATACAAACCGGTCACTCAAAACAAGAGTTGAAGCGGAATTTCCCGTGAAGGGCTCTAGAACTTCTCCTCTAATATTCCTCTAGATTATTAGTTGAGGTGCTCAATTGCCTTCTTGTTGAGATGAGTATAGACCGACAAAAGTGAATGATGAATGTAATGCAATGATGAAAGTGATGCAAGTAATAAATAGAGATTTCAAGAGAAGTAACGACACAAGTAAAGAGATAGAGATCAAGAGACAAGTAATCGCAAATACAAAGAATTTGTTTCGAGGTTTGAGCCACCGCTCTACGTCCCTGCTTTCACCACTTTGAAGGATTTCACTATCGACTAAGGGATCCTCCACAAAGGGACCTATAACAAGGAATTACAAAAGGTCTACACAAGATCGGAGTACACAATTCCATCACTTAATCCTCTACACAAGAGGTCGCACAAAGCCAGTTGAGGTTATAAAGCTCTTGGTGATTACTCAAGATCACAAACACTCTCTCTTATAACTTCCTATAGAGTAGAATATGAAATGAAGCTCAAGGAGTTATATAAGAGAAGAAATTCAAATAGAAAGAATTTAAGAGCTGAAAAATCAAATAAAATTAGCTTTGGAAAGTTGCACTTGAAAACTAAAATCTTTGAAAACTTTTCTCTTTTGAAGCAAACTTGATTTTTTATGAAAACTTATAAAACTTGTTGTCTTCAACTCAAACCCAATGACCCATTTATATAGCAACTCATAAAACCTATAGGTAAGGCTTACCAGGTCTTTTGGGATGATTTTTGATCCATAAAAATAGAAAATGCCTGTTGGAAAACAGAAAAGATGAAACAAATTCAAAAACTAGCCGTTATTGAGATTTTGGCAGTTTGTCTGTTGACCGGCCAGTCGACCGACTCTTCATATATAAAAAAATAACCATTGGCTCCGGTCGACCGGTCGGTCAATCAGATTCAACCGAGGCTAAGGGTGGGACAGTTGGTTGACCAAACGATCGACTACAGGGGTTGACGGTCGACCGGTTGGTCGACCGACAGATATGCACAATGTGCACACCCCAAGCCACAAGACCGGTTGATCGATCGGTCGACCGACTTGGCATGTCATAGGCAACGGTCAACCGAACGGTCGATCGACCTAGGCTGAAAAATAGTCTTTTCTGAAAATTTTGAAATGAAAATTTTCCAAATAAAAATTGTATTGATTTTTAAGAGGTATAACCATGTATTGACAATTGAGATACAAGTTCTAAACTTGATATGAATCTTTAAAAAATATATGAAACATGTATCATGACCAAACATGTAAAACACCAATACAAAACAAACTTGTATTTTCAAAAACGTGTATCTTTGTGTGTTTAACTCTTTGAGCATCAAAACTATATTCTACACTACAAGGTTCTACTACAAGTGATTTCAAGCAGGCTTCTCCAATAGCGACATCGAGTGTTTTGAACTTCAATCCCATACTTGAATACCCTTGAGTCTTCAACACCTTCCTTTAGAGGAAGAGAACTTCTTGAATCTTTTAGAATCCTGAAACACACTTAAACACTTGAACTTGATTGTACTAAATAACCACATATATTTTGTTATCATCAAAACAAGAAACCGGTGATTGTAACCTAGGATCAACAATATTTGTACCAGTGATTCTGTGGATTTGTATTATACTGGTGGGGTGTACTGTATTTTGTATGGGAAATGTTTGTAATAATATAGGTGATATATATGTTCCAGTACTTATATAGGTACTAACATTTTATGCAGTACTTATATAGCCCCGGGCTTAACCGCTTTGTGGTTTTATTATAACCTCCGGGTTTAACCACTTTGAGGTTTTAAAGTCCTCTGGACTTTCTACTCTACGCCTGGTAGGCGGACCTTGCGTCAGCACTTTACCACTAACTCTGATCGAGCGTAGTTATCCCGTGACATAGTTGTGCCATGAGCGGTGGTATGGCGTTCATATGCATGCTGCAACACGTGCGTTTAGCTGTGCTGCAAGCAGTAACCATGCCGAACGTAATAGCATGTAGTGCTGCACATTAGCTTCACTCCAGCTTGTTTAGCTTCGCTTGGATGTTCGTTTGCTCGCTTACTCGCTTGCCTACTTGATAGTTGTATTAATTGTTTTATTGATGATTGTGAAGAGTTTGAAATCTTTACTGATACTGTTTTTCAAATACTGAATGTTTTTCGGTGTTCGTACTGATTTTCCGTATCATTACCATTTTCCCGTATTGTTTTATTCGACTGTTGATATCAGCCATGTATTCGCTTGTCGTGCTTTTACTTGATATGTTAACACTTGTTGTGTGATCACTTGGCATGTCACCACTCAAGACTGAAAACCTGTCTGTTATTACCTGATTCCTGACATACTTAACACCTGACATCTTACATGATACACTTGACTTATAATTATAAATTACGGGAATGATGACCTGATAGCCCAACATACACTGATATACTCCAGTACACATGTACTCCTAATACTCTTGTCATGCTCCTGCACATTCCTGTAATCTGATAATTAATTAATAATCTATAAAAGAACAACTTACACCGGGCAAGGGGAAACTGATGGACTTCAATTGTGGTTACGTTTTCAATGAAATAGGATGTTCTACAACTACCATACCTCCTTCCCAGGGCATACTATACCCATTAATGCAATGCTTTACGGCATGATCCTCTGGAACGACACTGAGGCCGTGGTCCCGGGTATGTATGGGACCCATTGTAAACATAATTCATTGGTCTTATCATCTGTTTCCAATAACATCTCGTCTAGCTTATATGTGGATGGAGGTGTGAAGGCCTGGACACATATCGGGACATATGAGATAGATGAGAGACATAATAATAATAAGATAACAATTAATAGTTCATTGTGCTGTTTTGCAGATCGGGTTGTATACACTCAGATTACGATAACATGGGGCAAAGGTATATAGATGAGGGTTTCCTTATTTAAATTATTCCTTTGATGTATTAATCTGATGAGTCATAAATCGGGTTTGTACAGCTCATTTTGCTTATATTCGGTATTATCAGTTTATCAGTTTTTTATCAATTTTATGATGTTTTCTTAGTTTATGAGATAATTCAAGTAATATGAAACCAGGATACGGTGACATGAGATTAAGATATATATATATATATATATATATATATATATATATATATATATATATATATATATATATATATATATATATATATATATATATATATAAGGATTTTCTTTTTCAGATTATTCCTTCGATGTACTAATCTCACAGATCGATAATTTAGATTTGTATAACTTTTTTGCCACATTTACTTTACTTACTGCCTCCTTGCCTTCTCTTATATGCATATACTCACGACATGATTTTCAAATGCTTATGATTCAGATTTATTGATACACGTGTGCCTGTCCCTGCACGCCACTTGGCACTCAACTTGCCACTCGTTGGGTTGCTTCTGACAACCTAAATCTGCATGTCCAAATCCTAGAGATTGAACCTCGGTGGACTTCCTGTTGATCAGAGTTGTGCAGCAGTAGCGTCGTGCATCAGCGGTAGATCAGTCCGGAGCTCTATCCTTCCAGGCCCCCTTCTCGTCTCTCGAGTTTTCCTTTGTAGCTCGTGAGGGCTTTTTATACTATTCATAATTGCATATCTCTTTGTATTCTCACATTTGCGCAATATTCTTGTAATATTGTGTCACATCCTGTGATAACTTTGTAATTGTACTCATATGTTGGAATGTATAATGTACCTCGTACTTTCGTACCCTGATTCTTGCATGTACTGATGCTTAGCGTATATATGTGAGGGTATTTTCGATCTGCGTATATACGTTGCAGTAACGTCTCCGTACCCACGTGATCGGGGCGCTTGGGGTGGTATCAGAGCCAGGCTCTCACATCATAGTACAACTAGTCAGCAAATTAACGGTAAAAAAAATTTACAACTGGAATGCATGAGTCCTGATTATACAATTCAACTACAAGTGTAGAATTATCTATTTTTTCTTGATCATCCTTCTTTTGATTCCTGAATCCCTTCTATGGCTTTGTCTACTATTCTCATATGTATGAACACACCATGGGGATTAGTACAGATAATGGGATAGTCATCATTTATATAATCAGATAGATTATATCACTACACAAGAAGCGCCAGTATGAAACAAATTTGCCTAATCAAGACTTCTGTCTGACAGAGCTTTGGTGTTCCCTATTTATATAATTTCAGGAACGATCACATTCTCTTCTATCAACTTAGCGGAGCTCAGGTATTTTCAGAAGTGATATACCGTGAGAATGACATCCTGAAGACATCATTCAGGAGACATCTCAGTTAGTATGAAAACCTGATCATGTCCTTTGAAGCCACAACACTTGGCAGTCTTTATGGATTTGATGGGCTACGAACCCTATCAGCCTCGTCAAATGAGAGTCGTGTTCTAGATATGCGAGCTCAACCATGCGTGGGCTTTGCTGTACTCAAGAGCTTAGCACTTAACGCTATGTTACACGTTGATTTTATTGCGTGAGCTTCGCCAAGTACGAGCCTCGCAGAGCGTTAGTTCCACCGCACCCTAGTGCTTAGCGCCTGACGTTGTGTGATAGGTAGTAAAAAGTGCATATTTATCACCACATTCACTATCATATTTCCCTATTTATTCTTTTAATTATGCACTATTACTAATGTTTTATTATTTAATGTGTGCAGGCCTTGAGTAATTAAAAAATAAAGAAATAAAGCCTGAATGAAGCCCAAAAGCCCAGAAAGCCCATACAAAAATTGTAGTAATTTAGAAGTCTCTATATTATCTAACCTAATCTAAACTTGGATTTTAAATTCTTTATTTAAAATCTAAGTGAGGAAAAGGGAGGATAAGATAGAACTCCTAATTGCTAAAAGAAGAGGAAAAGGATAAGATGAGATGGACTTCTACTCAACCCTAGTTGCTTGCAAGACAAGGCTAAAGATAAAAGGAGAAGAGTTTAAAGATAAAAATTGTTTCAAAAAACGGATTCAGACTGTACACGTTTTAGTATTCAGATCATAACTTTTGCTGCAGATATTCAAATCCGATGATTCAAGATGCTCCAGAAAGAAGACTTGAAGGACTACAACGCTTATGTTGATCAAACTTTCCAATTCAGTCAGCAGATAAGCCATATTCGGCAATCAACATGATAACAAGTTGCAGGACAGATTTGAACTTCTATGGATAAGTCAAAACAAGTTTGGAGATAAAAGAAGAATTCAAATTCAGAGATATTTTGCTCTTTCATGCGCTTCTTATCCTCTGGTTTTCTCCTATAAATACCCCTGCATAGCAACAGAGGAAGGGCAGATCTCAGAAGCTCAAGTACAGAAACGAGCTTAGGATTTTTCTTTAGATTCTCTCTAATTTGTAGATTGTAACTTAGGTTTGTTTTAGTTTTCTTTTATGTAATTTTTATTTTTTTTATGTAACTGAGAGGAGAGACGAGTTTCATGGAGGAAGGAGATCAAGCTTGTACTGAGGTGACATTGGTGTAAGTCTTTTCTTCCATTGTTATAAGAATCAAATCGAATTTCTTTTTCTTCTTTATTCTTGTTTTGTTTTTGTTTTCCTCTTTTGTGTTGGTTGATCCAAGTAAAACCAATAGCCTCGAAGTTTCCTTCTCCTTGCAAGTGCCGTTGATGGTTTATGAAGATGAACATCCATTTTCATGGTAGTATAGCTCGCCCTTTTATTTCATAGTATAAATCGGGAATGGGGAAGATCTTATATTCCATGCTTCGCTCGCCTTCAAAGAAAGGTACATCGTTGATACGGTCCAAAGGTAAGCAGACGCCGAAGAGGTAAGTATGTTTTTAGTTTTTAGTTTTCTTTCTTTTATTTCTTTAGTTTAGATTACCAACACTACAATATTCCCAATCTCTTTCACTCTTTTTCATTGTAAATATCATTGTAAATATCATTATAAATAAAAAAAAAGAGAACTTACTAAACAAGCTTCCATCGCTAGTCCCTCCCTGTGGATCACGACCCGCATAGCCACTTGCTATAGCGGTAGAATTGAGTACCTTGCACATCCTATTCTTAAATCTGAAATACTATATTTTGTGTGCAGGTAAAATCTCAATCAAAATTTTGGCGCCGTTGCCGGGGAGGGACGGTAAGTTATTCTCTAAAAAAAAAAAACTAATTATTGATTTATTTATTATTTTTTTCTGTTTGCAGGTTCGGAGAACAGGAAACCTAACAGCAGCAAAGGACATATAGCAACTCTGTGCCTCTTGCCTCGAAGGCAGAGCAGCAGAGCCTACTACAGAGCCGCGTTTGCGTGACAATTGCCGCGTTTCCGCGGCCTGAGTAGTGAACTACTCACTAAGTTTTCTGCAGGTTGCTGGAAAGTTAAAGTTAGACTTGCTGTTCTGTTAATTTTTCTCTGTAATCACCCTGTACACTGCTAATTAATTAACAGTAACCTATTTGTTGAGAAAATAAAAAAAAAATTAGACTCTTGCTTCTTAGGCACGTGTCTATTTAAATTTTTTTAATTTTGTTGAAGAGTGCTGGAGACAAGATACGTTCGCATTGCATATAGACTAGGAAGCACCCTTGGCTGATTTACTGCTTTTGAGTGAATATTTGTCAATTGCTTTACACGTGCACTAAATTGACTTAAGGGCTTGTCCTATAAATAAGATAAGGTGGGGATTTCATCACCCTTCCTTGGCCCACAAACAATCTCCTCACTCACTAACCAAGCCTAACTAAAAATGAGTAGACGTTGGCCCTAGGGACATCTCGGACTCAATTAGGAGATTATCCTAAGGGGGAACGGTGTTGGAATTTGACTCCTGCCAAATCAGTGTCTAGGAAGGCGATTGAGGGTCGAAAGCTCGAAGATTGGTGGTTATTTAATTAAGGAACGTCTTTGACGGAAAACCTCCAACCAATCTTGCCCTGACCTGGCTGATTAGCTTGTGGTCAAACTCTGCATTATACCTCCCGTGGACAGTCTAACCAGTTAGGAGTTGTCTAGGTCATAGGTCTACCCTAACTTAGGTTAGAATTTTTTCTTTTTTGTTTGCTTATTTGTTTGTTTTCTTTTTCTTTGTTTGTGTTTTATTTGTGATATGGCTTATAACAACAATTTTTTCAATTTTAATAATAATCCATATTACACATCAACCTCTTTTTCAGATATTACCAACCCGGCATATCATAACTTTAACCAACCTAGTGTGCAAGAATTGTCTTATCCGAATCATTACATGCCCCAGTCCCAATACTATGAACAAGACTGGAATAATCATCACTACTCTTCACAGAGTCAATGGGGATACAACGCCCCTGAGCCATATTGTCAACCACCTGTTCAACCATTATCTTCATATACTTCTTTTATCACATCACCAATGTTTCAGTCCTCCAATGATCCATTCGATGGGTTAGAAGAAAAAGTGGATCGTTTGCAAGATATAATGAATTATCAAATTTCTAGACTTTCAAACATTCTTGAACTAACCAACCAAGTTGATAGGAACCAAGAATCATTCTGTCTAGAAGACCTTGATCAAAATTCAATTTCATCACATCAATATGAACTTGATCAATCCCAATCCTTGGACAAATTGGCTAGTTTTAATTTCAATGAGATTGAATTAGATTGTGAATGTCAACCCGATCCCCAACTTTGCGATTCAGTTTCCATCTTCGAATCTATGTTGACTCCGGTATTCTTATCCAATTTGGACCAATTTTCTGAGCCAACATTTATTCCCATACCCATAGATCATGAAATTGAATCACCCATTTTGATGATCATCATATTGAACTTGACCAATTTCATACTTTTGAAAGTCCCATTGACAAATTGGCAAGTTCTCATTTTTATGAAATTGAACTCAATGAGATATGTAACCTTGATTCTCAAATTTGTTATGATCGAGTTCAAATCCCCGAATCAATATTGACTCCTGTTCTGTTACCCGATTTAAGTAATATTTTAGAGTCAGTTTTGATTCCCACACCTGTCATTCTTGAACTTGAATCACCAATAGTAAGTCACATTCCATTGTGGGAAAATGATTGTGGACTTGAGTTTCAATTCTTGGACTTGGACTCAACGCTTGAACCAAAACTAACTCTCGAACCCCACGTCAATTTTCCCGAGTTTGTATTGGATCCTGAACCTATCATTCTTAAGTCCAAGTCAACCATTCTACCAAGTCACATTCTTTTGTTGGACATAGGTATAGACCATGATGACTCTGTGATGATTTTCCAGCACTGGTCATGTAAAGGAAGTAAGATTCACGATAGGATCTTCCATGATCCAACTCATACTGGGGACTGTAAACATGTAAATAGAAAAGAGGTCAATAAAGGTAGGTCCCGTGAACTACCACATTATCTTGATTGGGTAGCAACGCTTGGCCCAATCAGACCACCACCGGAACCACTCCTAAGGTAATATTTTCCTTCCCTTTCTTCTCTTTCATGCATACATGCATTCATTCATACATTGAGGATAATGCATGAGATAGGTGAGGGGGAGGATTCACTAACATACTAACATAGTTAGATACTAACTAACAAAAAAAAAAAGGGACAATATTTTGACTTATCTTTTGAAAGAAATCTAAGTTAGTTTTAAGAATTAGGAAAATCATGATTAGGATTTCTAAAAACTTGGTCAAAATAAAATAATTGTTGAATTTTTAGGTATAGGAGGAGAAATTGAATAAGTAATTAGTCTTGATTTTTACCTTAATGAAATGTGCATACCTAATACATATTTAGGATTCTAAGACAAAGACTCGTGTGCCTCGTAAAAAATAATATAAAAAAACAAAAAAATTCACTAATTAAGCTGGATACATGTGCCTCAAGAAGCATAAGTATTCACGCCTAAAGTGATTGTATAAATAAAACCTTAGTTTTGTGGCCTAGTTCACTCGAATCCTTATGTCCGTGGGTGTTTTCTCACCCGGTGCCCTAAAACCGACCGGTTTGGGAACCACCGACTTTAAGTTCGCTACATGAGTGGATTAGAAAGCCTAAGGAAACTAAGAAAAATTACTTATATATGTACTAACACATCTAATAGTCAATTAGTTAGGTATGAGGGCCTCAAGAAGCCTTGATACTTGCACGAAAGAAAATTAGATGAGTTATACATATTAAAAAAAAAGAGAAAATAATAATAAAGAGGCATGAGAGTCCAAGTGAAAGAATTCCTAGTAAAGATTCACAAGGATGCATATGACTTTTGGTAACGAAAAAAATTACACAAAAATTCAATTTTGATTCTTACCTAAAATGGATAACAATTTATTATATAAAGACTAAGTTTAAAATTGAATAAAAATGATAATCCAAAAACTTATAGATTACTTAGTTTCTTCAAACATAATTCAAATATTTTCCTTCTTAAGGATTTTGTGGGTGTAATCCGCTAAAAACCCTCACGAGACAACACTCGTCCTCTAGGGTAACCTAGAGGTTTAACGGCTTGTTGCACATGCTAAGTGCAACCGTGATGCCTACGAAAGTGAGTTAGGATAGATTAATTTTTCTTTTCTTTTCTCTTTCTTTTTGATTTTTACTCGAGGACGAGCAAAAAGATAAGTGTGGGGGTGTGATAGGTAGTAAAAAGTGCATATTTATCACCACATTCACTATCATATTTCCCTATTTATTCTTTTAATTATGCACTATTACTAATGTTTTATTATTTAATGTGTGCAGGCCTTGAGTAATTAAAAAATAAAGAAATAAAGCCTGAATGAAGCCAAAAGCCCAGAAAGCTCATGCAAAAATTGTAGTAATTTAGAAGTCTCTATATTATCTAACCTAATCTAAACTTGGATTTTAAATTCTTTATTTAAAATCTAAGTGAGGAAAAGGGAGGATAAGATAGAACTCCTAATTGCTAAAAGAAGAGGAAAAGGATAAGATGAGATGGACTTCTACTCAACCCTAGTTGCTTGCAAGACAAGGCTAAAGATAAAAGGAGAAGAGTTTAAAGATAAAATTGTTTCAAAAAACGGATTCAGACTGTACACGTTTTAGTATTCAGATCATAACTTTTGCTGCAGATATTCAAATCCGATGATTCAAGATGCTCCAGAAAGAAGACTTGAAGGACTACAACGCTTACGTTGATCAACTTTCCAATTCAGTCAGCAGATAAGCCATATTCGGCAATCAACATGATAACAAGTTGCAGGACAGATTTGAACTTCTATGGATAAGTCAAAACAAGTTTGGAGATAAAAGAAGAATTCAAATTCAGAGATATTTTGCTCTTTCATGCGCTTCTTATCCTTTGGTTTTCTCCTATAAATACCCCTGCATAGCAACAGAGGAAGGGCAGATCTCAGAAGCTCAAGTACAGAAACGAGCTTAGGATTTTTCTTTAGATTCTCTCTAATTTGTAGATTGTAACTTAGGTTTGTTTTAGTTTTCTTTTATGTAATTTTTATTTTTTTTTATGTAACTGAGAGAGAGACGAGTTTCATGGAGGAAGAGATCAAGCTTGTACTGAGGTGACATCGTGTAAGTCTTTTCTTCCATTGTTATAAGAATCAAATCGAAATTCTTTTTCTTCTTTATTCTTGTTTTGTTTTTGTTTCCCTCTTTTGTGTTGGTTGATCCAAGTAAAACCAATAGCCTCGAAGTTTCCTTCTCCTTGCAAGTGCCATTGATGGTTTATGAAGATGAACATCCATTTTCATGGTAGTATAGCTCGCCCTTTTATTTCATAGTATAAATCGGGAATGGGGAAGATCTTATATTCCATGCTTCGCTCGCCTTCAAAGAAAGGTACATCGTTGATACGGTCCAAAGGTAAGCAGACGCCGAAGAGGTAAGTATGTTTTTAGTTTTTAGTTTTCTTTCTTTTATTTCTTTAGTTTAGATTACCAACACTACAATATTCCCAATCTCTTTCACTCTTTTTCATTGTAATATCATTGTAAATATCATTATAAATAAAAAAAAGAGAACTTACTAAACAAGCTTCCATCGCTAGTCCCTCCCTGTGGATCACGACCCGCATAGCCACTTGCTATAGCGGTAGAATTGAGTACCTTGCACATCCTATTCTTAAATCTGAAATACTATATTTTGTGTGCAGGTAAAATCTCAATCAAATTTTGGCGCCGTTGCCGGGGAGGGACGGTAAGTTATTCTCTAAAAAAAAAACTAATTATTGATTTATTTATTATTTTTTTTCTGTTTGCAGGTTCGGAGAACAGGAAACCTAACAGCAGCAAAGGACATATATCAACTCTGTGCCTCTTGCCTCGAAGGCAGAGCAGCAGAGCCTACTACAGAGCCGCGTTTGCGTGACAATTGCCGCGTTTCCGCGGCCTGAGTAGTGAACTACTCACTAAGTTTTCTGCAGGTTGCTGGAAAGTTAATGTTAGACTTGCTGTTCTGTTAATTTTTCTCTGTAATCACCCTGTACACTGCTAATTAATTAACAGTAACCTATTTGTTGAGAAAATAAAAAAAAATTAGACTCTTGCATCTTAGGCACGTGTCTTTTTAAATTTTTTTAATTTTGTTGAAGAGTGCTGGAGACAAGATACGTTCGCATTGCATATAGACTAGGAAGCACCCTTGGCTGATTTACTGCTTTTGAATGAATATTTGTCTATTGCTTTACACGTGCACTAAATTGACTTAAGGGCTTGTCCTATAAATAAGATAAGGTGGGGATTTCATCACCCTTCCTTGGCTCACAAACAATCTCCTCACTCACTAACCCAAGCCTAACTAAAAATGAGTAGACGTTGGCCCTAGGGACATCTCGGACTCAATTAGGAGATTATCCTAAGGGGGAACGGTGTTGGAATTTGACTCCTGCCAAATCAGTGTCTAGGAAGGCGATTGAGGGCCGAAAGCTCGAAGATTGGTGGTTATTTAATTAAGGAACGTCTTTGACGGAAAACCTCCAACCAATCTTGCCCTGACCTGGCTGATTAGCTTGTGGTCAAACTCTGCATTATACCTCCCGTGGACAGTCTAACCAGTTAGGAGTTGTCTAGGTCATAGGTCTACCCTAACTTAGGTTAGAATTTTTTCTTTTTTGTTTGCTTATTTGTTTGTTTTCTTTTTCTTTGTTTGTGTTTTATTTGTGATATGGCTTATAACAACAATTTTTTCAATTTTAATAATAATCCATATTACACATCAACCTCTTTTTCAGATATTACCAACCCGGCATATCATAACTTTAACCAACCTAGTGTGCCAGAATTGTCTTATCCGAATCATTACATGCCCCAGTCCCAATACTATGAACAAGACTGGAATAATCATCACTACTCTTCACAGAGTCAATGGGGATACAACGCCCCTGAGCCATATTGTCAACCACCTGTTCAACCATTATCTTCATATACTTCTTTTATCACATCACCAATGTTTCAGTCCTCCAATGATCCATTCGATGGGTTAGAAGAAAAAGTGGATCGTTTGCAAGATATAATGAATTATCAAATTTCTAGACTTTCAAACATTCTTGAACTAACCAACCAAGTTGATAGGAACCAAGAATCATTCTGTCTAGAAGACCTTGATCAAAATTCAATTTCATCACATCAATATGAACTTGATCAATCCCAATCCTTGGACAAATTGGCTAGTTTTAATTTCAATGAGATTGAATTAGATTGTGAATGTCAACCCGATCCCCAACTTTGCGATTCAGTTTCCATCTTCGAATCTATGTTGACTCCGGTATTCTTATCCAATTTGGACCAATTTTCTGAGCCAACATTTATTCCCATACCCATAGATCATGAAATTGAATCACCCATTTTTGATGATCATCATATTTAACTTGACCAATTTCATACTTTTGAAAGTCCCATTGACAAATTGGCAAGTTCTCATTTTTATGAAATTGAACTCAATGAGATATGTGACCTTGATTCTCAAATTTGTTGTGATCGAGTTCAAATCCCCGAATCAATATTGACTCCTGTTCTGTTACCCGATTTAAGTAATATTTTAGAGTCAGTTTTGATTCCCACACCTGTCATTCTTGAACTTGAATCACCAATAGTAAGTCACATTCCATTGTGGGAAAATGATTGTGGACTTGAGTTTCAATTCTTGGACTTGGACTCAACGCTTGAACCAAAACTAACTCTCGAACCCCACGTCAATTTTCCCGAGTTTGTATTGGATCCTGAACCTATCATTCTTAAGTCCAAGTCAACCATTCTACCAAGTCACATTCTTTTGTTGGACATAGGTATAGACCATGATGACTCTGTGATGATTTTCCAGCACTGGTCATGTAAAGGAAGTAAGATTCACGATAGGATCTTTCATGATCCTACTCATACTGGGGACTGTAAACATGTAAATAGAAAAGAGATCAATAAAGGTAGGTCCCGTGAACTACCACATTATCTTGATTGGTAGCAACGCTTGGCCCAATCAGACCACCACCGGAACCACCCCTAAGGTAATATTTTCCTTCCCTTTCTTCTTTTTCATGCATACATGCATTCATTCATACATTGAGGACAATGCATGAGATAGGTGAGGGGGAGGATTCACTAACATACTAACATAGTTAGATACTAACTAACTAAAAAAAAAAGGGACAATATTTTGACTTATCTTTTGAAAGAAATCTAAGTTAGTCTTAAGAATTAGGAAAATCATGATTAGGATTTCTAAAAACTTGGTCAAAATAAATAAATTGTTGAATTTTTAGGTATAGGAGGAGAAATTGAATAAGTAATTAGTCTTGATTTTTACCTTAATGAAATGTGCATACCTAATACATATTTAGGATTCTAAGACAAAGGCTCGTGTGCCTCGTAAAAAATAATATAAAAAAAACAAAAAAATTCACTAATTAAGCTGGATACATGTGCCTCAAGAAGCATAAGTATTCACGCCTAAAGTGATTGTATAAATAAAAACCTTAGTTTTGTGGCCTAGTTCACTCGAATCCTTAAGTCCGTGGGTGTTTTCTCACCCGGTGCCCTAAAACCGACCGGTTTGGGAGCCACCGACTTTAAGTTCGCTACATGGGTGGATTAGAAAGCCTAAGGAAACTAAGAAAATTTCTTATATATGTACTAACACATCTAATAGTCAATTAGTTAGGTATGAGGGCCTCAAGAAGCCTTGATACTTGCACGAAAGAAAATTAGATGAGTTATATATATTAAAAAAAAAGAGAATAATAATAAAGAGGCATGAGAGTCCAAGTGAAAGAATTCCTAGTAAAGATTCACAAGGATGCATATGACTTTTGGTAACGAAAAAAACTATACAAAATTCAATTTTGATTCTTACCTAAAATGGATAACAATTTATTATATAAAGACTAAGTTTAAGAATGAATAAAATGATAATCCAAAACTTATAGATTACTTAGTTTCTTCAAACATAATTCAAATATTTTCCTTCTTATGGATTTTGTGGGTGTAATCCGCTAAAAACCCTCACGAGACAAAACTTGTCCTCTAGGGTAACCTAGAGGTTTAACGGCTTGTTGCACATGCTAAGTGCAACCGTGATGCCTACGAAAGTGAGTTAGGATAGATTAATTTTTATTTTTCTCTTTCTTTTTGATTTTTACTCGAGGACGAGCAAAAAGATAAGTGTGGGGGTGTGATAGGTAGTAAAAGTGCATATTTATCACCACATTCACTATCATATTTCTCTAGTTATTCTTTTAATTATGCATTATTACTAATGTTTTATTATTTAATGTGTGCAGGCCTTGAGTAATTAAAAAATAAAGAAATAAAGCCTGAATGAAGCCCAAAAGCCAAGAAAGCCCATGCAAAAATTGTAGTAATTTAGAAGTCTCTATATTATCTAACCTAATCTAAACTTGGATTTTAAATTCTTTATTTAAAATCTAAGAGAGGAAAAGGGAGGATAAGATAGAACTCCTAATTGCTAAAAGAAGAGAAAAAGGATAAGATGAGATGCCCTAATTGCTTGCAAGACAAGGCTAAAGATAAAAGGAGAAGAGTTTAAAGATAAAAATTGTTTCAAAAAACGGATTCAGACTGTACACGTTTTAGTATTCAGATCATAACTTTTGCTACAGATATTCAAATCCGATGATTCAAGATGCTCCAGAAAGAAGACTTGATGGACTACAACGCTTATGTTGATCAAACTTTCCAATTCAGTCAGCAGATAAGCCATATTCCGCAATCAACATGGTAACAAGTTGCAGGACAGATTTGAACTTCTATGGATAAGTCAAAACAAGTTTGGAGATAAAAGAAGAATTCAAATTCAGAGATATTTTGCTCTTTCATACGCTTCTTATCCTCTGGTTTTCTCCTATAAATACCCCTGCATAGCAACAGAGGAAGGGCAGATCTCAGAAGCTCAAGTACAGAAACGAGCTTAGGGTTTTTCTTTAGATTCTCTCTAATTTGTAGATTGTAACTTAGGTTTGTTTTAGTTTTCTTTTATGTAATTTTTATTTTTTTTTATGTAACTGAGAGGAGAGACGAGTTTCATGGAGGAAGGAGATCAAGCTTGTACTGAGGTGACATCGGTGTAAGTCTTTTCTTCTATTGTTATAAGAATCAAATCGAAGTTCTTTTTCTTCTTTATTCTTGTTTTGTTTTTGTTTCCCTCTTTTGTGTTGGTTGATCCAAGTAAAACCAATAGCCTCGAAGTTTTCTTCTCCTTGCAAGTGCCGTTGATGGTTTATTAAGATGAACATCCATTTCCATGGTAGTATAGCTCGCCCTTTTATTTCATAGTATAAATCGGGAATGGGGAAGATCTTATATTCCATGCTTCGCTCGCCTTCAAAGAAAGGTACATCGTTGATACGGTCCAAAGGTAAGCAGACGCCGAAGAGGTAAGTATGTTTTTAGTTTTTAGTTTTCTTTCTTTTATTTCTTTAGTTTAGATTACCAACACTACAATATTCCCAATCTCTTTCACTCCTTTTCATTGTAAATATCATTGTAAATATCATTATAAATAAAAAAAAGAGAGCTTACTAAACAAGCTTCCATCGCTAGTCCCTCCCTGTGGATCACGACCCGCATAGCCACTTGCTATAGCGGTAGAATTGAGTACCTTGCACATCCTATTCTTAAATCTGAAACACTATATTTTGTGTGCAGGTAAAATCCCATTAAAATTTTGGCGCCGTTGCCGGGGAGGGACGGTAAGTTATTCTCTAAAAAAAAAAAACTAATTATTAATTTATTTATTATTTTTTTCTGTTTGCAGGTTCGGAGAACAGGAAACCTAACAGCAGCAAAGGACATATAGCAACTCTGTGACTCTTGCCTCGAAGGCAGAGCAGCAGAGCCTACTACAGAGCCGCGTTTGCGTGACAATTGCCGCGTTTCCGCGGCCTGAGTAGTGAACTACTCGCTAAGTTTTCTGCAGGTTGCTGGAAAGTTAAAGTTGGACTTGCTGTTCTGTTAATTTTTCTCTGTAATCACCCCGTACACTGCTAATTAATTAATAGTAACCTATTTGTTGAGAAAATAAAAAAAATTAGACTCTTGCATCTTAGGCACGTGTCTATTTAAATTTTTTAATTTTGTTGAAGAGTGCTGGAGACAAGGTACGTTCGCATTGCATATAGACTAGGAAGCACCCTTGCCTGATTTACTGCTTTTGAGTGAATATTTGTCTATTGCTTTACACGTGCACTAAATTGACTTAAAGGCTTGTCCTATAAATAAGATAAGGTGGGGATTTCATCACCCTTCCTTGGCCCACAAACAATCTCCTCACTCACTAACCCAAGCCTAACTAAAAATGAGTAGACGTTGGCCCTAGGGACATCTCGGACTCAATTAGGAGATTATCCTAAGGGGGAACGGTGTTGGAATTTGACTCCTGCCAAATCAGTGTCTAGGAAGGGGATTAAGGGCCAAAAGCTCGAAGATTGGTGGTTATTTAATTAAGGAACGTCTTTGACGGAAAACCTCCAACCAATCTTGCCTTGACCTGGGTGATTAGCTTGTGGTCAAACTCTGCATTATACCTCCCGTGGACAGTCTAACCAGTTAGGAGTTGTCTAGGTCATAGGTCTACCCTAACTTAGGTTAGAATTTTTTCTTTTTTGTTTGCTTATTTGTTTGTTTTCTTTTTCTTTGTTGTGTTTTATTTGTGATATGGCTTATAACAACAATTTTTTCAATTTTAATAATAATCCATATTACACATCAACCTCTTTTTCGGATATTACCAACCCGGCATATCATAACTTTAACCAACCTAGTGTGCCAGATTGGTCTTATCCGAATCATTACATGCCCCAGTCCCAATACTATGAACAAGACTGGAATAATCATCACTACTCTTCACAGAGTCAATGGGGATACAACGCCCCTGAGCCATATTGTCAACCACCTGTTCAACCATTATCTTCATATACTTCTTTTACCACATCACCAATGTTTCAGTCCTCCAATGATCCATTCGATGGGTTAGAAGAAAAAGTGGATCGTTTGCAAGTTATAATGAATTATCAAATTTTTAGACTTTCAAACATTCTTGAACTAACCAACCAAGTTGATAGGAACCAGAATCATTCTGTCTAGAAGACCTTGATCAAAATTCAATTTCATCACATCAATATGAACTTGATCAATCCCAATCCTTGGACAAATTGGCTAGTTTTAATTTCAATGAGATTGAATTAGATTGTGAATGTCAACCCGATCCCCAACTTTGCGATTCAGTTTCCATCTTCGAATCTATATTGACTCCGTATTCTTACCCAATTTGGACCAATTTTCTGAGCCAACATTTATTCCCGTACCCCTAGATCATGAAATTGAATCAGCCATTTTTGATGATCATCATATTGAACTTGACCAATTTCATACTTTTGAAAGTCCCATTGACAAATTGGCAAGTTCTCATTTTTATGAAATTGAACTCAATGAGATATGTGACCTTGATTCTCAAATTTGTTGTGATCGAGTTCAAATCCCCGAATCAATATTGACTCCTGTTCTGTTACCCGATTTAAGTAATATTTTAGAGTCAGTTTTGATTCCCACACCTGTCATTCTTGAACTTGAATCACCAATAGTAAATTACATTTCATTGTGGACTTGAGTTTCAATTCTTGGACTTGGACTCAACGCTTGAACCAAAACTAACTCTCGAACCCCATGTCAATTTTCCCGAGTTTGTATTGGATCCTGAACCTATCATTCTTAAGTCCAAGTCAACCATTCTACTAAGTCACATTCTTTTGTTGGACATAGGTATAGACCATGATGACTCTGTGATGATTTTTCAGCACTGGTCATGTAAAGGAAGTAAGATTCACGATAGGATCTTCCATGATCCTACTCATACTAGGGACTGTAAACATGTAAATAGAAAAGAGGTCAATAAAGGTAGGTCCCGTGAACTACCACATTATCTTGATTGGGTAGCAACGCTTGGCCCAATCAGACCACCACCGGAACCACCCCTAAGGTAATATTTTCCTTCCCTTTCTTCTTTTTCATGCATACATGCATTCATTCATACATTGAGGATAATGCATGAGATAGGTGAGGGGGAGGATTCACTAACATACTAACATAGTTAGATACTAACTAACTAAAAAAAAAGGGACAATATTTTGACTTATCTTTTGAAAGAAATCTAAGTTAGTCTTAAGAATTAGGAAAATCATGATTAGGATTTCTAAAAACTTGGTCAAAATAAATAAATTGTTGAATTTTTAGGTATAGGAGGAGAAATTGAATAAGTAATTAGTCTTGATTTTTACCTTAATGAAATGTGCATACCAAATACATATTTAGGATTCTAAGACAAAGACTCGTGTGCCTCGTAAAAAATAATATTAAAAAAAATAAAGAAATTCACTAATTAAGCTGGATACATGTGCCTCAAGAAGCATAAGTATTCACGCCTAAAGTGATTGTATAAATAAAAACCTTAGTTTTGTGGCCTAGTTCACTCGAATCCTTAAGTCCGTGGGTGTTTTCTCACCCGTGCCCTAAAACCGACCGGTTTGGGAGCCACCGACTTTAAGTTCGCTACATGGGTGGATTAGAAAGCCTAAGGAAACTAAGAAAAATTACTTATATATGTACTAACACATCTAATAGTCAATTAGTTAGGTATGAGGGCCTCAAGAAGCCTTGATACTTGCACGAAAGAAAATTAGATGAGTTATACATATTAAAAAAAAAGAGAAAATAATAATAAAGAGGCATGAGAGTCCAAGTGAAGGAATTCCTAGTAAAGATTCACAAGGATGCATATGACTTTTGGTAACGAAAAAAACTATACAAAAATTCAATTTGATTCTTACCTAAAATGGATAACAACTTATTATATAAAGACTAAGTTTAAGAATGAATAAAATGATAATCTAAAAATTTATAGATTACTTAGTTTCTTCAAACATAATTCAAATATTTTCCTATTTATGGATTTTGTGGGTGTAATCCGCTGAAAACCCTCACGAGACAACACTCATCCTCTAGGGTAACCTAGAGGTTTAACGGCTTGTTGCACATGCTAAGTGCAACCGTGATGCCTACGAAAGTGAGTTAGGATAGATTAATTTTTCTTTTCTTTTTCTCTTTCTTTTTGATTTTTACTCGAGGATAAGCAAAAAGATAAGTGTGGGGGTGTGATAGGTAGTAAAAAGTGCATATTTATCACCACATTCACTATCATATTTCTCTATTTATTCTTTTAATTATGCACTATTACTAATGTTTTATTATTTAATGTGTGCAGGCCTTGAGTAATTAAAAAATA
>JAVJIF010008647.1:132500-224420 GCA_038442645.1 Agave tequilana
ATGTCCAGGCATTTGCCTCCAGGCATGTGAAAATGATACAAAACGCTCACTTATACAATAAGATTAAGTGTTACAATATAGCAGTACAAAGAAGACTAAACATCAAAGAGCCCTTGTTGACTAAGAGCAGTGGTGTTATTGAGGTCGCAGTTTATTAAAAAACTGTGGACGACGAGGACCATGACTTCTTCCCTTGCGGACGATGAGGTCTATGACTTCTTCCCTTGCGGACGAACATCGATCAAGTTCGTCGGCGAAAATATTCTCCCAGGGGCCCAGTGAACCTGAAAAAGGACAATCAAGCTCTGGGTCATCTTCGTCCATAGGGTCATCTTCATCCATGGAGGCAGGCCCCTTTTAGAGACTCTCAAGAAGGCAGGAATTCTCAGAGCAATTGCTCTCGAAAGAAAATAGTCTAAGTATGGGCTGTTAAAAAAGGGACAGGGTGAGCCCTATTTATAGGCAGCCCATAATAACCATAATTAATGGTTCATTAATCAGAACCGTCGGCTTTAATGGTCTCCAACCGCCAGCGCCGGTTTGGCATTAAAAGACATTAACGCCTAAACCCAATGAAGAGCCGACACGTAGACAACGTAAACTTGACGTTTAAAGATCTCATAAAATCTTTATGACAGGCCGCGTCAGTCGGAGTGACTCCAAGTCGCGTCCCCTCAGCAAACTTTTCATTTTTCATTTAGATTCAAAAAATGACTTAATCCAAAACAACACTTAATAAAACAACACTGCGACCTTGGTCGCTATGCATGTTAATATAAAGGAAACACTTACTTAACGTACTGCGACCTAAGTCGCAGTCCATGTAATGCAACCCTAGATTGCAGTTGCTGGCCATCTTTATCAATAACAAAACTGCGACCTTGGTCGCAATTAACCATGTACACTGCGACCAAAAGTCTCTGACTAAGGTCGCAGTTTAAATGTACACAGCGACCAAAGTCTCTGACTAAGGTCGCAGTTTAAATTAAACTATAAAGTAGAATTTTATCGCAGGCTGATAAAATTGATCTGAAAAGATTTTATATTTTGAGAAAAAATTTTATCGCAGGCTGAAAAGTAGAAACTAGATCTTTCATAAAAGAGGTAAGGAAATAGGGCGAAAAGTAATTTATATACAATAACCTAAATCCTATAAAGAGCGGCAAAAAAAGGGAAAAAATAATCATAAACAATAAGGAAAGTTATCGAAAAGGGGTATTTGGTAATTTAACTTCTTCCTAAAAGCGGGCCGCAAGTTAGTGGGGTGACAAAATTGAGCCACGTCACCGCAGGCTGATATACATTTTTCTCACATATATATATATATATATATATATATATATATATATATATATATATATATATATATATATATATATATATATATATATATATATATACGCACACGAAATCACCTAGAGGGGGGGGGGTGAATAGGTGATATGGCTAATCTAGAAACTAAATGCGGAAGCTAAAACTAATTTGCACAAACACTTAATACAACCACCGAGTGTAGCCGATTTTCCCGTGAAGGGCTCTGGACTAACTCCTCTTGATTCCCCTAAATAAGGGTTGAGGTGCTATATGAAGCTCTCGTGGTTAAGTACAAGTGAGGCACACAAGCAAACACAACCAAGCATATAATATGAATAAGCAATATGAATGATGCAAGGCACAACACAAGCAAATAGATATGAATGATATGAAAGATGCACAACACAAATAAAGAGAGAGGGTTAAGAGACAATGGATCAAACGCAAACACAAAGATATGTTCCGAGGTTCAAGCCCCTAGCTCTACGTCCCCGCCTTCACCGAGAAGGATTTCTAATCCACTAAGGAGTACCGAATTCCTCTCTCAACCTTACAACCTTCAATGAGGCAATACAACCAATCCACCTCTACCGAAGAGGGATAAGGCCCGTAGCCAACAAACAAACTCCACCTCTTACTAGAGGGAGCTAACACAAATCTCAACCTCTACCGAAGAGGGAGCAACCCAACAATGAAAGGGTTTACAACTTGGTGGTATCTTTCAACCACAAACACAATCTCTTTTCCCATAAATAAAATGATCCTATAGAATAGGATAGATGATAGCTCAAGTGTGAAAAAACAAGTGTTTTGATCAAAGAAATTCTCTGAGAAAACACCAAAATAGATATAGAAGTTTAGATCAAAAACTAATTCTCAAAACCCTAATTTCTTTGAAATAAACAAAACACTTTAAAACAAATAAGATGGATCTTTTTGGCACTTAAACACTTTTGAAAACTTGTTTTAAACACTAGGGAAACTGGAAAATTTTCTCTTGTAAAAACCTTAACCAAAATCCCAAAGGAATGGGGTATTTATAGCCCCAAAAGAAAACTAGCCATTAGGCTGATCTGTCAGCCTGACAGGCTTGCGGTCGACCGACCGGTCGACCGCCTACGGTCATAAATATGACCGTTGGGGCAACCCGGTCGACCGCCCAGATACAGAGAGCAAAGCTCTCTGGTCCGGTCGACCGCCCGGTCGACCGGCCCACTGTGTCTGCCAGACGTGCACAAGGCTGTGCACGTCGGTCGACCGCACGGTCGACCGACCTGGCCTATCAACCACAGTCTGGGTCAGAAACTGGGTAAAAATAATTTTTTTAAAAATTCTTTTATCTCTTCTAAAAATCCCCAAACATAGTTTTAACATTTTGCATTGATATATAAACATGTGATAAAAATTTCAACTCAAATATCAAGCAATTTGAACTATTTTTGTGTCTTATCATTTTTACCAAAAAATAAAAACTGTATTTTATCAAACTTGGATTTTTCAATAGAAAATCTAATTTTTTCTAAAAACTCATGAATAGGCATATCAAAATAAGTTTGTCTAAGATATGAAGAATGTATGTATATTGAACACATCTAATATACATAAAAACCATTTAAACTTGTTTTGATCTAAACTATTCATGAAAACCAAAATCCATAAAACGTGTGTGTTGTGCACTTGAGCATATCAACTATTCTAAACTTTACAAATGGATCTAAAACACACTAAACTCTATGATACCTAAGTCTTCTTGACGATCTTCATCTTCAAGCCGACTCGGTCCAAAACACCGTGATCCAACGAGCAAGGCTATGTATGATCTTGATGCTCGGGCTCTGGAATCACCATGTGAAGGCTTCAAAACTTTCTTGTTGAAGCAATCACCAACTAATATCTTGCTAAAAGATCTGAAACTAAAATCATAAGATTATTAGTAAACATAACTACATGAGTTAATCATCATCAAAACTAGAGTGGAAGGCCTCTGGGCCAACAATCCCCCCCTTTTTGATGATGACAAAACTCATGGAGTTATATATGCATGGATTAAAGTTAAGCTTCAAAGAAGCTCCCCCTTAACTCATGCATAGCAAATAAACATAAATATGCAATGAATATTAAACACGAAACATGCATAGATATGCATAAAACAATAAAACATGTTCTTATACCAAATGAAATTTACAAAAACAAAAACATGCTCTAAATACCAATTAAACTTAATATATGCAAAAACATAAATATGCATATAAAACTCTCAACATCTTTCTCCCCTTTTTTGTCAATCATCAATAAAGGGGTAAAAGCAAAAGCAAAACAATAAATTTTCTCCCCCTTTTTGTTCTAAACAAAGAATATCAATAAGGGGTTACAATCAATTAAGATATCAATTTAAATATATGTCAAAGATAGCATCTTGATACCAATTGAAAGTGAACATAGATCAATTAACAAATGGTATATGCGATATACATTCATGAAGAGGAAGATGTGAAGCTTCCCAATATAGATACATTACATGAAGGAGGGATGACAAGCCTTAATTCACATAACGTACACTATGCAATGTATAAGAGGAGATGTGAAGCTCCCCCTACACACGTGTACCACATAAAGAAGAGTTGTCAAGCTCCTCAATACAAGATACACTCATCATGAATCTATATGCAGAAGAGATGTTAAGCTCTCCTTGCATATAGGCAATACAAATCAAAACTTTTGAATATTTTCTTTAAATAAAATTTTGTGATACCAATTTAAATCATTCAAATAAACATCTTGATATCAAAAGAGAGTATTATTTTTTTTTAAGCATATGATATCAATTTGAAATTTTTATTTTCTATCATAAAGTAAGGGAGTGGAAATACAAATACCAATTGAAATATGAAAATCGAATTTTCTCCCCTTTATGAAATACAAACTAAACACATGCATAAGCTTGTTTTAAGAATACCAATTGAAAACTAATCAATTGAAATATGATAGTCATTAGCAATTCAAGCTTAGCATAAACAAAATTTGTGCTCAAGATATAGGGATATAATAAGCACAAATAAAACATATATGTATGAAAAATTAGATGCCAATAGAAATTGATACCATTAGAATTGAAAGCATACATACATAAACACATATGAGTATACAAGAAGATCAAAATTGATACCAATTGAAAGAATTCAATGATACCAATTGAAATAATAATAATAGCAAGTGTATACTTCATATCACAATGAAGAATACGAACTAGTTAAAATGAAAAGTTTTGTTAACTAGTACGAAATCCTTCAAGTAAGGAATAAAACAAAAATATTTTTCATGAAAAATGAAATCCACATGATATTCAACACTCAAGTCAATAAAGCACATATAGGACTCATGAAAACAAAACATGAGCAAACAAGTAGGATGAGTGCATAATTAAAAATGTGAAGATCATGATCATGAAAGTATTCAATTAAGCTCAATATTCCTTAAACATAAAAACTCATTAAAAACTATTTAATCTTCAAGGTATATGTATGTCTTATACAATCTAAAGTATACATACATATCCAAACACAACGAGTCCACTAAGATATATGCATGAAGGCACGTGGCTCAAAAGAATGTATATGTATAATCAATAGTTTGGATAAAATGGACATATACATGAAATTTAAACATAAAACAAATCCAAAAATGAGAATACAAGTTTAAAATGTATGGATCATCAAAACTAGATTATACTAGTACATCTAATGGGTTCAAAATAAGCATTCAAGCTCAAACATATATAGATTTATTTGTAGCCCACTATATGTACAAGTATATACCAAGTTTTAATGAAAACTAACATCTAAACATGTAATCAACGCATGAAGCATAAAAGCAAGATATGAATAAACATGAAAAACATAAACATGATTATTATGTAAATTCACATGTTATTAGAGCTATAGTAAACATGGTAGCTAAACAAAGGTGAGAACACTAAAATAATGGTCCATATTAAACATGGGTGTCTCAAAGGCTATACGTGCATGTCAATGGTCTAATAATCATGGCATTTTCATAATAATCTATAAACATCAAACATGCTATAAACAATGAACATGAAAAGCATGCAAAAATAAATAAGGAGTAAGAGACCATTACTAAAACCTATGAGGCAACTCTCCATGACTCCAAAACAAGGTGGTCCTCCCACCAAACATCCCTTGAAAGTGATGCATCCAAATGATTTCCATGAAGCTCGGAACGTATCCACTTCAAGGTACCTATACTCTCACGTCATGTGAGAGCCCACACCTACATCAAAAACACGAGGGGTGGACTTTGGTACCCATATCTCGTTGGGTCCATGGGGGTTAGTTCCTTCTCTAACCCAAACAAAATTCTTTGCTAAATTTACATCATGTAATCTATCAAAGCAAAATTTAGCAAGGTGGCCCTTACGTCCACAATGTGTACAAGTGTACACATGAGCATACAAGTGATGATGGTGTCCGTGGGAAGCATGTGTATGCCGTGGAGGGTGTGCATGCATAATAGATGGAACTTGTTTCTTTCGAAACAAAGTTTCCAAACGTGTATGGCTCTTGGCACATTGGCTCAAAGTGGAGCCCAAACAATCAACACTATTCTTCAAAACATTTATATCATTTTTAACACTTGAAGATAAAGTGGAGTAAGCAATAGAAGTGCTAAGTGAAGCATGGCAAACATGTGCATCCATATTATTTTTCAAAACAATATTTTTCTTTAAACAAACTTCTAAATCCTTTGAAATAGAAATAATTTTGTTTTTTAAAGAAATATTTTCTTTTACTACAAAATCAACTTTTGAAGACAAGTTTTCATTTTTCTTCAAAATAACATTGCAATCAATTTTAGATTTCAAAAATTCATTTTCTTTTAAAACAAGGTCTAGTTGAGATTTCAATGAATCCCTCTCATTAGAAACCTCAACCTTCTCTTGCAAAACCATGTCAAGTCTAGAAAGCAAATTTTTATTTTCATTGTTAAGGCCTAGACTTTTCTTTTTCAACAAATTATATTTTTCCAATAATTTTTCACACACATTAGATAGTTCTTCATTTAAAGCATGGGCATCAATATTTTCATCACATAAAGAACAATCATCATTATCTAGTTGAGTTTCCGAGTTTACCTCAAGGGAGTCATTCCCTTGGACCATGTAGCATTGAGACTCGGATTCTCCACTAGACTCCTCCGGTTGGATTGGCAATTGAAGCTTGGAGGTGGTGATGGTTGTCAACTTGTTACACACTGCAAAGGCGGAATCAAGATTAGAAACAAGCAAAAGATATTCTTTATTTAATGTGCTTCTAATAACCTCAAGGGCTAGTGCATTGGCCCCTATATGCTTGCTATCACTAAGGTAGGATTCCTTGGTAATGGCAAGGTGAACCTTATATCCTAGGGCTTGTGGGTAAATGGACATCCTAGTCTTCCAAACAACAATGTTGGAAGCATCAAACATAGATGGGGTCATGAAGTCCATGTGTCCAAACTATATGTGTGCAAACAATAAAAGTGTGCAAATGCAAATGATAGATTAGCAAACAAGGATCTCACTCTTAGGATGTTAAGCCTAAGTATCAGGAGCGTAGGCTCTGATACCAATTGAAATCACCTAGAGGGGGGTGAATTGGTAATATGGCTAATCTAGAAACTAAATGCGGAAGCTAAAACTAATTTGCACAAACACTTAATACAACCACCGAGTGTAGCCGAATTCCCCGTGAAGGGCTCTGGACTAACTCCTCTTGATTCCCCTAGATAAGGGTTGAGGTGCTATATGAAGCTCTCGTGGTTAAGTACAAGTGAGGCACACAAGCAAACACAACCAAGCATATAATAAGAATAAGCAATATGAATGATGCAAGGCACAACACAAGCAAATAAATATGAATGATATGAAAGATTCATAACACAAATAAAGAGAGAGGGTTAAGAGACAATAGATCAAACACAAACACAAAGATATGTTCCGAGGTTCGAGCCCCTAGCTCTACGTCCCCGCCTTCACCGAGAAGGATTTCTAATCCACTAAGGAGTACCGAACTCCTCTCTCAACCTTACAACCTCCAATGAGGCAATACAACTAATCCACCTCTACCGAAGAGGGATAAGGCCTGTAGCCAACAAACAAACTCCACCTCTTACTAGAGGGAGCTAACACAAATCTCAACCTCTACCGAAGAGGGAGCAACCCAACAATGAAAGGGTTTACAACTTGGTGGTATCTTTCAACCACAAACACAATCTCTTTTCCCACAAATAAAATGATCTTATAGAATAGGATAGATGATAGCTCAAGTGTGGAAAAACAAGTGTTTTGATCAAAGAAATTCTCTTGAGAAAACACCAAAATAGATATAAAAGTTTAGATCAAAAACTAATTCCCAAAACCCTAATTTCTTTGAAATAAACAAAACACTTTAAAACAAATAAGATGGATCTTTTTGGCACTTAAACACTTTTGAAAACTTGTTTTAAACACTAGGGAAACTGAAATTTTTCTCTTGAAAAAACCTTAACCAAAATCCTAAAGGAATGGGGTATTTATAACCCCAAAAGAAAACTAGCCGTTAGGTTGATCTGTCAGCCTGACAGGCTTGCGGTCGACCGGCCGGTCGACCGCCAACGGTCATAAATATGACCGTTGGGGCAACCCGGTCGACCGCCCGGTCGACCGCCCAGATACAGAGAGCAAAGCTCTCTGGTCCGGTCGACCGGCCCACTGTGTCTGCCAGACGTGCACAAGGCTGTGCACGTCGGTCGACCGCACGGTCGACTGACCTGGCCTGTCAGCCACAGTCTAGGTCAGAAATTGGGTAAAAATAATTTTTTTAAAAATTCTTTTATCTCTTCTAAAAATCCCCATAAATAGTTTTAACATTTTACATTGATATATAAACATGTGATAAAAATTTCAACTCAAATATCAAGCAATTTGAACTATTTTTGTGTCTTATCATTTTTACCAAAAAACAAAAACTGTATTTTATCAAACTTGAATTTTTCAATAAGAAATCTGATTTTTCCTAAAAACTCATGAGTAGGCATATCAAAATAAGTTTGTCTAAGATATGAAGCATGTATGTATATTGAACACATCTAATATACATTAAAACCATTTAAACTTGTTTTGATCTAAACTATTCATGAAAACTAAAATCCATAAAACGTGTGTGTTGTGCACTTGAGCATATCAACTATTCTAAACTTTATAAATGGATCTAAAACACACTAAACTCTATGATACCTAAGTCTTCTTGACGATCTTCATCTTCAAGCCAACTCGGTCCAAAACACCGTGATCCAACGAGCAAGGCTATGTATGATCTTGATGCTCGGGCTCTGGAATCACCATGTGAAGGCTTCAAAACTTTCTTGTTGAAGCAATCACCAACTAATATCTTGCTAAAAGATCTGAAACTAAAATCACAAGATTATTAGTAAGCATAACTACATGAGTTAATCATCATCAAAACTAGAGTGGAAGGTCTCTGGGCCAACAGCACACACACACACACACATATAGACTTGTGTCCTTCCAAAGGATTTGAGGCTGAATCCTTCCCATTCAAATACCAACATCAGAATTTCGAATATAAGATCCACCCTATTGAATTTGATCTATATTATTTAAAGTATCTATAAATAAAAAAATTAAGTGTTTTGAATACTTTTTGCCCATCTCTCAAGCAGCGTAAAATGAACAGCCGAAAGTAGTGAGTTGGTTAGATCTATATCTTTAGACATACAAATTCTTGATCTGGCCATTTGATTATGATCTAAATATTTAAAAACACCTACAAATCAATTTTTGTTAGGTTTCAAATGTTCTACACCGTTAAACTAATCAACTTACTATTTAGGCCGTCTATTTTTCTCTTACTTGATGGATGGGCAAAAAGTATTCAAAACACTTAATTTTTGGTTTATAAATACTTGAAATAATATAGATCAACTTCAATGGAGTGGATCTTGTATTCGAATGTCGGATGTTGGTATTTGAGTGGGAAGGATTCGACCTCAGATCCTTTTGGAAGGACACAAGTCTATTTATATACATACATACAATACACACACACACACACACACACATATACACACACACACACACATACACACACATACACACACACATATATATATATATATACATATATATATATACATATACATATATAGACATACACACACACACACACACACACACACACACACACACACACACATATGTATATGTTATATAAGTACCCTTTCTCTTTCTCCCTCTTTCATTTACTTTCTTCTTCCTCTCCCTTCTTCTTCTAAAACCAATGATAGCCAGCCCCCAACACCCGTGCCCCCCCAGCTCTGGCGAGCTTCACCCACACCGGCCACCATCTCCCCTTCCTTCTCTCTCTTTTTTTCAATAAACTCCAACATCACCACCAACCTCCTCCTCCTTCTTCACCACCTCTACCATATCCACCACCACCAACACCACCTCAACCACCACCACCTTTGGCAGTCCATTCCCTCCAGCGAACTCTCTCATTCTAGCCTTTTCTCGCTTTCTGAAATGTCACTTCGTCAACCTCCTATTCCACCTCCTAATACTATACTTGCACATCACCATCATCTTTCTCCTCCCACTCGTGGCCGCCGGCCACCTTGGCCGTCGCCCAGGCCGCGCTGGCGGCGGCCCTGTCCCTAGCCGGCCACCTTCTCCCCTTTCCTTCTCTTCTTTTCTTTTCCCTTCTCTGTTCTTTACTCTCTCTACTTCTTCTCCCCACGCCCTCTTTCTAACTCTCTGTCCCTCATTCTCTCATTTCCTCTCTCTTTCTCTCTCCCACATCCTCTCACTCTCTATCTCTCTCTACTCAATCACTCTCTCTCCCTTTTCCTCTCTCTGATTCTGATTCTTTCTATCTCTCACTCTCGCTCTCTAACTCTCTCTCTCTCTGTCACTCTCTCTTCTCAATCCCTTGCCCACTCTCTTTCTCTCTCTACGGCTGGACGCGGAGTTCACGCTCGCGTTCAAGTCCCCTCGCGAGATGTGACCCTCGCATCCATGATATTTGCATAATGTGACCTTCGCGTCGCGACCCTATGTCCATGATCTCATTCTCATTCTCATTCTCTCTCCTCTATTCCACACTCTATACATATATTATTTTATATATATTGAACTTGTACACGCGTTGATTACTTGAAGCTTCAGAGTTCGGGATTTTCACGATATATTCTGTGATTTTAGGCGAGTGTTCTCACTTTCTTTTGGGTTTCCCCTCTTCGATAGGTTGATTTGTATTTTGGGAATTGTATAACAATTATATCATGAGTTTTATATTTATACCGGTGATTCCGTGGATTTGTGTTATACTGATAGGGTCAACTGTATTTTGTATGAGGAATGTTTGTAATAATATAGGTGATATATATGTTCCTGTGTTTGGTACTAACATTTTATGCAGGTATTTATACTGCCTCCGGGCTTAACCACTTTGTGATTTTATTATAACCTCCGGGTTTAAATTCTCTGAGGTTTTAAAGTCCTCTAGATTTTTTTACTCTACGCCTAGTAGGCGGACCTAGCGTCAGCACTTTACCATTAACTCTGTTCGAGCGTAGTTACCCCGTGAGCACGGCTGTACCGTGAGCGGTGGTATGGCACTCATACACATGCTTCAATATGTACGTTTAGCTATGCTACGAGCGGTAATCACGCCGAGGGTGATAGCATCTAGTGCTATACGTTAGTTTCGCTCTAGCTTGTTTAACTTCACTTGGATGTTCGCTTGCTCGCTTACTCGCTTGCCTACTTGATAGTTCTATTAACCCTTTTATTGATGGTTGTGAATAGTTTAAAATCTTTACTTATACTGTTTTCCAAAGACTAAATGTTTTCCGGTATTTGTACCGATTTCCTGTATGAGCCATTTTCCTGTATCATGTTTTACGACTATTGATATCAGTCGTGTATTCGCTTGTCATGCTTTTACTTGATATGTTAACACTTGTCGTGTGATCACTTGGCATGTCACCACTTAACACCGGACACCTGTCAGTTATCACCTGATTCCTGACATACTTAACACATGACATCTTACATGATACACTTGACTTATAATTATCACTTACAGGAATGATTACCTAATATCCCGACATACACTGATATACTCCAGTACACATGTGCTCCTAATACTTCTGTCATGCTCCTGTACATTCCTGTCATCTAATAATTAATTAATAATCTATAAAAAGGACAACTTACAACGGGTAAAGGGGAACTAATGGACTTCAATTGTGGTTATGTTTACAATGGTATAAGATGTTGTGCAACTACCATCCTCCTTCCCAGGGCATACTATAAGACCCTTTCCTACTACTGCAATGCTTTATGGCATGTTGCTCTAGAACGACACTGAGGTTGTGATCTCGGGTATGTACGGGACCTATTGTAAACATAATTCATTGGTCTCATCATCAGTTTTCAATAACATCTCGTCTAGCTCATATGTGGATGTTGTTGGCCCAAAGGCCTATCACTCTAGTTTTGATGATGATCAACTCATGTAGTTATAGTACTAATGATCTTGTGTTATTTAGTTTCAGATTTGTGATCAAGATCTTAGTAGGTGTGTAGCTTTAACAAAGGATTTAAAGTCAAGTTTTGGAGCTAACACGGTTTGATTCAAGAGCTTGTGCATCAAGACCACATCAAGTACTCAAGAGGAGTCTAGCTCTATGGATCGTGCTTGGACCAAGTCAAGAAGATGTGAAGACTTCAAGTGAAGACCTTCAAGATCAAGACTTGTGTCTAGGTTTGTTTTTATAAGATTTTGTTTTTAGATAAAATGTAAAGGATAGAATAGTTGGTGGATTGCTCAAGTATACCATATACACACACACTCTTGATTTAGATGAGTTTTCATAAAAGAATTTTATTTTGAAAAAATACAAAAGAGTTTTCTTTTAGAAAAATACCGGTTTGGTTTTTGGAATTCAAAGTTTATATGTTTTAACCAAAACCAAATTTAGAGCTTAAATGTCAAAAACATAGATATTTCACCATGTATGTGTAGTGGATCATTTCCATACACTCTATACTTTAAAAGAGTTTAAAATATCTTATTTTTGTATTTGGAGAAGTTTTGGAAAAACCAATTTTAGAAAAATACAGTTTTCATTTTTAGCCAAAATTTTTAAGTTACAAAAAAAGTTCAAATTGTTTGTAACATGTCTTGATTTTGTTCAAGCATGTTTGATTTTCAAAGTATAATGTTAAAACTATTTTTGTAGATTTTTGGTAATTTTATGGGGTTTATTTAAGAAATAAAAACCAAGTTTTTCAATCCTAAAACTGGTCTGTTCTGGCTTCTGCTGGTCGACCGGACCGGTCGACCGTGCTTGAAGTTGGTCGACCAGGCCGGTCGACCGATGTGCACAGAATGTGCACGCCAGGATTGCTGGAGGGCCGGTCGACCGCAGAGAGCTTCTGCTCTCTGGAAAGCCCCGGTCAACCGGGCCGGTCGACCGGCAGAGAGCTCTGCTCTCTGTTCCAGTGCCACGGTTGACCGGCCGGTCGATCGCTGGCTCAACGGTCAGAATTCTGACCGTCAACGGCTAGTTTTTCTAGCCCTATAAAGTGGGGCTTTTGGGGGCTGTTTTCTACAAGATTTTACAAGTGGTTTTGTTCCAGTTTTTCCAACTCTTTTAATAGGTTTTCTCCACTTGTATTTGAGCTAAATACTTCCATTCAAAAGGAGAGTTTATCAAGAGTTTTCAAAGTGATTTCTTTGAGTTTTTCACCACACATTCCATCCTTGTTTTTCTCACAAACACTTGAGCTATCCATTGATATATTCATCCTATAGGAGTGTTCTTGTGAGATTGTTTTTAGGTGATCAAAGAGTTGTGATCACCAAAGACTTCTTTCTTTGCTTTGAGGAGGCGGACGTGTGTGTTCGCGTTGTTTCGAGTTCGTGTGTGAACTCGGTGTTTGAGGTGCGGCCTCGGCGAGCTTGTGAGCTTGCGGTGTGTACGGGACTAGAGAGTCCAAGAGTTCTAGTGGGAACTCCTTATAGGTGTTGCGGCACCGAGTGATCCGGTGGGATCGGTTTATAGTGGAAATCCTTCAAGTGTGAAGGCGGGGACGTAGAGCAAGTGTGCTCGAACCTCGAAACAAATCTCCCGTGTTTGCGATTGCTCACTCTCTATCTCTTACTCTTGTTTATATCTTGCATGCTTTTATTGCTTTCATCTTATATGCTTGATATATATTGTGAGCTTAATTGTTATATGCTTGGGGATTGTTTGCTAACACTTGTATTCAACCAAGAGAGCCAACGCGGCACCTCAACTCTTATTTAGAGGAATCTTGAGGAGTTAGTTCAGAGCCCTTCACGGGGAATTCGGCTACACTCTTGTGTTATACGTGGTGTTTAGTGTAATAAGTTTTTAATTCCTCATTTTGTGACCATTAGATTAGCCATCACCTATTCACCCCCCTCTAGGTGACTTACAATTGGTATCAGAGCCACGTGCTCTTGATTTGGGTCTTACAACCTAGAGTTAAAGATCCTCATTTTTGGGCTAATCACAATATTTGTACACACACCATGGATTTCATGTCACCTCCTACCTTTGACATTCTTAACATCCAAACTTGGAAGGTTAATATGTCTTTGTACCTCAAAGGCCTAGGTATTCATGTTTATTTTGCTACTACTAGAGATTCATATTGTTTAAATGGCAATAATATTGAGGCTAATGCAAAAGTCATACATGCTTTAAGATCTACCCTAAATGATGAATATTTATCTAGGGTTTCTAACATTGACTCGGCTTTGGTAGTATGGAACATAATTCTCTCCCTTGGCGAAAAAGAACAATATGCGGGGAGCGACTCGGATGTTGGAAGTGACGCTTCCAACTTGTGCTACATGGTCCAAGGGGACAACCCCCTTGAGGTAACTACCGAATTCGAGGTAGAAGAGGATGTTGATATGTCATATAATGAACTTGCTTCTTTTTGTCAACAACTCCTAGAAAAATATGACATGATTAAAAAGGATAATAAGAATTTGAAAAAGAAATTTGATTGCATGTTAAATGAAAAAGATTCTTTACAAGAAAAAGTTGAAATTATTTCGAAAGAAAATGAGTCTTTGAAAAATAAAAATGTTTCCTTGATGTCTAAACTAAATGATCTTTGTGAAGGAAACACTAATTTGAAAAATAAAATTGTTTTTGGTGGAAAAACAAAAAGAAGTTGCTTTAAATGAAAACACTTCTTTGAAAAGAAAAATGTTGAAAAAGAAAAGAAAAAGTTTCTAAAAAGAACAAGAAAAATGATTCTCAATCTCACCATGCTTTACATGCCACTATCAATCAACATGAGATTAAAATTTGAAAAATAAAATTGACAGTTTAAGCTCAACTTTGAGCAATTGTGCATTTAACCATAAGAGATTGGAGTCCTTATTTTCAAAGAAACAAACTCCACATGTTCATGCACATCACCCACGTGCATATTCACTATTTGCATGTCACAATCACACTCATACACATGTGCATCCTAAGGTGTACAAATGTACACATTGTGGTCGCAAAGGCCATTTAGCAAAGTTTTGTTTTGATAAGTTACATCATATTAATTTTGCTAATAAGAAAAATGTTTGGGTTCCTTACAAGACTAACCCCCAAGGACCCAAAAGAAAATGGGTACCAAAATTCCCACCTTGTGTTTTTGATGTAGGTGCGGGCTCTCACAAAACGTGAGAGGGATGGTGCCTTGGTGGCGGTTGCACATGGACTCAATGGACTTACTTTTGATGCACCGCTATCAAGGAGATTTGGTGGGACAACCACCGTGTTTTGGAGATTTGGAGTATAGTTCATGTGTTGGTAACTATCTCTAAACTCCTAATTTATTTACATGCTTATTCATATATGATATTTTTAGCATGTTCATGTTTTGTGCTTCATGTGGTAAATACTAGTTTAAATGTAGTTTTTATCAAAACTTGGATGTATACTTGTACAAGTAGTGAGCTACATTTGATTCATATATGTTTGCACTTCATTGTTCATTTGTACTCACTATATGCACATGTATAACCTATTTTTGATGATTCTCTCATTTACACTTGTTTTGTCAATTTTCATGTTTTGCTTCATGTATATGTATTTTGTATTCAAATCTAATAAATATACATGTATGTCTCTTGAGTCTCTTGCCTTCATGCAAACTATATCATAGACTCATTTTATGTTTGGGATATGTATGCATATTGTTAGTTTTGGATAAATCATACATATACCTAGAAGTTATGTTTAAATAAAAAAAATAAAATAAACTTTCATGAGTTGTTTGATAAAATAATATTCATGTTTGTTTTGAGCATTATTGATTATTTTCATGAAAATGCTATTTACATGATTTTTGAGCACTCACACTTCATTTGTTTTGTCATGACCTTATTTCATGAACATCTTTATGAGCTTTATCGATTTTGAGTGTCAACTCTTGTGTATTTGGTATGATTCATGAACATATGATTTGGTTTCATGTTTTGAAGGATCTTTAACTAGTTTCTCAAAAATTATTTTTAACTAGTTATTATTCTTCATTTGGTAGTATTTTTCAATAAAAATATTTTCAAAAGCTATTTTGAAAACCCCTATTTATCCCCTAATGGGAGGATGGATGGGCGAGTATGCCTTGTAAGCTTAATTGAAAAATCTTTTATCTTGAGCATATAATGGGTGGAAGGTTATGAGTTATATACTTGATCTGAATTGGTATTTTCATTTTGTATATACTCATATTTTGTTTTCTATATATGTATGCTTCATAATTTCCATAATATCAATTCTTATTGGTATTTTCATTTTCATACATATATATGTTTTATTTGTGCAATAATTTTCAATTGGTATCTATTGATTGCAATTGGTATCAAAATAATTTAAAATAATTTTCAATTGGTATCAATATGATTCTATTTTGATTTCAAAATTTGTAATGTTTATTTACAATTGGTATCTTAAAATTTGATTGATTTACAAGTGGTACCTTTAAAAATTTTGTTTATATGATATCTTAAAATTTGATTACAAGATATCTCAAAATTTATTTTATTGAGAAATTCAAAATTTTGTTTTAATATGAAAATTTGAAAATTAAAAATGTTTTGTTGTGTATTTCCTATATGCAAGGGGAGCTTAACATCTCTTCTACATATAGATTCATGTTGAGTGTATCTTATATTGAGGAGCTTGACAACTCTTTTATATGTGGTACACGTGTGGAGGGGAGCTTCACATCTCCTCTTATGCATTGCATATTAAGTGTTATGTGAATTAGGGCTTGTCATCCCTCTTTCATGTAATGCAAATATGTAGGGAAGCTAACTTAGCGTCTTTCTCTTCATGAATGTATATCGCATATATCCTTTAATGATTTGTTTAATGTCACCCCTTTTATTGATTTTTGCTTTTGACAAAAAGGGGGAGAACATTTGTTTTTACTTTAACCCCTTTGTTGATGATTGACAAAGAGGGGGAGAAGTATTTGAGAAGTATTTTCGTATATATGCATGTTTTCCTTACTTTATTCATAAAGGGGGAGAAGGATTTATGTTTATGCATATATGTTTTGTTTTGCAAATAGGAGAAAATGAATTTGATGTGTTTCATGCTTGTTTATGCATGTTTATCTCCTTATATTTGCATACATGTTTATGTGCTTTCATTGCATATTTTATTTTTATTGTTATGCATGAGTTAAGGGGGAGCTTCTTTGAAGCTTTACTTTAATCCATGCATATATAACTTCATGAGTTTTGTCATCATCAAAAAGGGGGAGATTGTTGGCCCAAAGGCCTATCACTCTAGTTTTGATGATGATCAACTCATGTAGTTATAGTACTAATGATCTTGTGTTTATTTAGTTTCAGATTTGTGATCAAGATCTTAGTAGGTGTGTAGCTTAAACAAAGGATTTAAAGTCAAGTTTTGGAGCTAACACGGTTTGATTCAAGAGCTTGTGCATCAAGAACACATCAAGTACTCAAGAGGAGTCTAGCTCTATGGATCGTGTTTGGACCAAGTCAAGAAGATGTGAAGACTTCAAGTGAAGACCTTCAAGATCAAGACTTGTGTATAGGTTTGTTTTTATAAGATTTTGTTTTTAGATAAAATGTAAAGGATAGAATAGTTGGTGGATTGCTCAAGTATACCATATACACACACACTCTTGATTTAGATGAGTTTTCATAAAAGAATTTTATCTTGAAAAAATACAAAAGAGTTTTCTTTTAGAAAAATACCGGTTTGGTTTTTGGAATTCAAAGTTTATATGTTTTAACCAAAACCAAATTTAGAGCTTAAATGTCAAAAATATAGATATTTCACCATGTATGTGTAGTGGATCATTTCCATACACTCTATGCTTTAAAAGAGTTTAAAATATCTTGTTTTTGTATTTGGAGAAGTTTTGGAAAAATCAATTTTGGAAAAAATACAGTTTTCGTTTTTAGTCAAATTTTCAAGTTACAAAAATAGTTCAAATTGTTTGTAACATGTCTTGATTTTACTCAAGCATGTTTGTTTTTTAAAGTATAATGTTAAAACTATTTTTGTAGATTTTTGTAATTTTATCGGATTTATTTAAGAAATAAAAACCAAGTTTTTCAATCCCAAAACTGGTCTGTTCTGGCTTCTGCCGGTCGACCGGACCGGTCGACCGTGCTTGAAGTTGGTCGACCGGGCCGGTCAACCAACGTGCACAGAATGTGCACGCCAGGATTGCTAGAGGGCCGGTCGACCGACCCGGTCGACCGCAGAGAGCTTCTGCTCTCTGAAAAGCCCCGGTCGATCGGGCCGGTCGACCGGCAGAGAGCTCTGCTCTCTGTTCCAGTGCCACGGTCGACCGGCCGGTCGACCGCTGGCTCAACGGTCAGAATTCTGACCGTTGGCCGGTCGACCGGGCGGTCGACCGACAGGCCAATCTGGCTCCCAACGGCTAGTTTTTCTAGCCCTATAAAGTGGGGCTTTTGGGGCTGTTTTCTACAAGATTTTACAAGTGATTTTGCACCAGTTTTTCCAACTCTTTTAATAGGTTTTCTCCACTTGTATTTGAGCTAAATACTTCCATTCAAAAGGAGAGTTTATCAAGAGTTTTCAAAGTGATTTCTTTGAGTTTTTCACCACACATTCCATCCTTATTTTTCTCACAAACACTTGAGCTATCCATTGATATATTCATCCTATAGGAGTGTTCTTGTGAGATTATTTTTAGGTGATCAAAGAGTTATGATCACCAAAGACTTCTTTCTTTGCTTTGAGGAGGCGGACGTGTGTGTTCGCGTTGTTTCGAGTTCGTGTGTGAACTCAGTGTTTGAGGTGCGGCCTCGGCGAGCTTGTGGGCTTGCGGTGTGTACGGGACTAAAGAGTCCAAGAGTTCTAGTGGGAACTCCTTGTAGGTGTTGCGGCACCGAGTGATCCGGTGGGATCGGTTTATAGTGAAAATCCTTCAAGTGTGAAGGCGGGGACGTAGAGCAAGTGTGCTCGAACCTCGAAACAAATCTCCCGTGTTTGCGATTGCTCACTCTCTATCTCTTACTCTTGTTTATATCTTGCATGCTTTTATTGCTTTCATCTTATATGCTTGATATATATTGTGAGCTTAATTGTTATATGCTTGGGGATTGTTTGCTAACACTTGTATTCAACCAAGAGAGCCAACGCGGCACCTCAACTCCTATTTAGAGGAATCTTGAGGAGTTAGTCTAGAGCCCTTCACGGGGAATTCGGCTACACTCTTGTGTTATACGTGGTGTTTAGTGTAATAAGTTTTTAATTCCGCATTTTGTAACCATTAGATTAGCCATCACCTATTCACCCCCCCTCTAGGTGACTTACATATGTATGCGTGAAAGCCTGGATACATACAGAGACACACAGGTCAGATGAGAGACATAATAATAATAAGTATCAATTAATAATTCATTGTGTTGTTTTGCAGATCGGGATGTATACATTCAGATCACGGTAACATGGGGTAAAGGTATATAGATGAGGGTTTCCGTGTTTGGATTATTCCATTGATGTATTAATTATATGAAGCTATAAATCTGGTTTGTACTGCTGGTTTTTCTTCTATTTGGTATTATCAGTTTTATCGATGTTCTATCAGTTTTATGATGTTTTCTTAGTTTAGAAGACAATTCAGTTATATGAAACCAGGATACAGTGATGTTGTAGGCTGTCTAAAATTATTAAAGACAAGTCATCAGACGCGAACCTCCCAACGCCAAGGTCGCATTTTAATTAAAATGCGGACCTTGCATCCAAACATGGGTCTGAGCAATTTTGTGTCCTATTTCAAGCGCAGGTCTGAGCAACTTTGCGCTCCACTTCAAACGCGGGTCTGAAAAGCCTTGTGCCTCTACTTAAAACGCGGGTCTGAGAAGCCCTGTGCCTTCTAACTTAGATGTTCGCGTCTACAACAAGCAACGTGAGGTCCGCATCCAGCACGAGACCCGCGTTGCTGTTGTAACTGATCCCCATTACTGGGTCAATTAGCTCCCCACGTAATGTGGGAGTTAATCACCATTATGGAAGGATTTTAAGGGACAATAATACCCCTATGACTCCCTATAAATAGCCTGAGTAGCTATGAAGAAAAAAGATGAGGACTCTTTTTTGAGCAAAGAGGACTTTTGGAGAGAAAGCCAGAGAAGAGAAATAGAAGGTTTTGCTTGAGAGCTGAGAATTCTCAATCTAAAAGTATCTTGCTTTCCTCTTGCTTTTAAAGAAAGGAGAAATCAGTGGACTTTAAACACTTAATGTGTTAAAAATAGAGCTCCCTTCTGATTGATATTTGAGAGCATCCTGAAGAGAAGCTTGACATTCGGCCAGTCAATGAAGAACAAGAATTACTCTACATTGCCACACGAAGAATCCAGCCTTAAACAAAGGAGAGAACTAATTATTCTCCCCTCTTTTATAATCGGAATCGTTCCGTTGTAAGTTTTTACCCACTCAAAGAAACTTTACATCGAGTATATTTTTCTAACCAAACAAAAGATGGTGACTTCGCTGGGGACTTCTTTCTCTACTGACGAGAACGTCTGGCACAAGCTGATGTCCAGATCCTTGGCAAGACAGTGGAATCTATTGTCATTGAATTCGACCAAGGAAAGTTCGAGAAATTCCTTTCCTCAGGCTTCGCCAGCCCCAAGGCAATGCAGCACTACTGCAAAGTTTCTTTTGAGACTCGCTCTCGAATCTCTTCGGAGATTTCTCCCAAAGTGGCCCGCATCACTGCTCACAGTGCAAGTGATACCACTTCTAATGAGGTTCTAAAAACCTCTCGCTCAGCCCGTGCAGCCCGCGTCAACGCCCCTCAGGGGACCCGCAGGGCTAATGCGCCAGATACGATCAAAGTGATGGAGAAGATCAATCCCTCCATCACTCTCCTCTTTGAACTCTGCAATTTCAGGTTGCCGAGTGTTCTCAACAAATCTTACGGCTTAATCGGATGCTGAATGTCAATGAAGGTGTCATGCTCATCGACAACAAATCGAAGATTTTGCAGAGGTAATCAGTTCTGCAGATTTAGAATGCAAGGTTTATACCCGCATTCCTCTCAGGCAACGCAAGGTCCGCATCCAATGCGAGACCCGCGTTCTACCTATGCCAAGACGTGAGACCTGCATTTTGTTAGTTTCAGAACATGATTCCCGCATTTCTGATTATAAATGCGAGACTCGCGTTCTGAGACAAACTCAGCCAACGGCGAATGTTAACGTTTCTACTTCAAAACGGGAGATCCACATTCTGCATGTTTCAGAGTATGATTCTCGCATTTTTAATTCTAAACACGATGATCGCGTTTTAACACAACGTGAGGTCCGCGTTTCAACACCTAGCGAGGTCCGCATTTCAACAAAGAAACGCGAGACCCGCGTGCAGAATGGCATGTCTTCAGGATATATGAAGCTAATAAGCCCTCACCCCCAGGGGTACAAGGCTAATTCCTCAGACATCCTTTTAACGAACCTAAGGAACTAGCTGACAAGGAAGAAGAGTGTCCATCAAATCGCTCCTCAATGTCACTGCGAGTGGCTCATCTGAGCAGTACTTTCTGATTGCCATTCGGCTTTCAGATAACCAAACCCTCAGTTTTTAACCGGTTGTCAGCGGCTTCAAACTCAGCCAAGAGATGACGATCCCGAAAGAAGAAGTCATTATCCGATATCGAGTATCCAGAAGTGACTACAAACATGGTGGGGCCAAGTTCCACACCAAGCAAGTCTAAAGGAAAGCAGCTGTCTGTCAGTTCAGAGGAGTCAGATGTTGATAGATCTCTAGGTTTGAAGGATATTCTGGCCAAACTTGAAGGGGTCTACCGACACACTCGGATCCGCACGGGAACAATTGCCCCAGTCGACTATAGTCTGTTGGCCCGACTATCATCATTGAATCCCAATCTTTGAATTTGAGTTCAGAGACAACCGCCTTTGCTTACATGGCAGAAACTCCCGCGAAAGTGGTCAAGCAATTTGAAGAGCAGGCCCGGGTCCACAGGGAACAACTCAAGATGATTCAAGCTCAGCAAGGATCTATCGATGCCCTTAAACAGATGCTGTCACAACTGCTTAAGGAGAAAAAAAAACCAAATGGTAGAACTCTTTTTAAGAAGTCCAAGTGCAAACGGAAGGAATTGGAGAGCTCATCTTCTGCAAATGTTGAGAAGGAAGAGCATTCCAACTCTGAGCCTCCCATATCTTCATCTGAAAAGGAGGATAATTCAAAAAATAAGAGCAGCCATTCTAAGAGGATAAGTAAATTGGAGCAACGTCTTGAAGCCCTCGCGAATCGAGATGGTCTCCAAGATGTGGGGATAGTCGGGCCCTACTTAGCAGAGGGACACGGCTCCCTACCCTCCCAAGTTCAAGGCACCGACCCTTCATACTTTCGACGGTAAAGGGTCACCAAACCAACATATATATTACTTTAAATCTCAAACTGAAAATGTAGTATCGAACAATGCTATCATGTCTCATTTATTCATTGGCACTCTTAAAGGGGTTGCCTTTAAATGGTTCATGAAACTTCCTACCGGCTCGATCAAGACATGGGCCGACCTCAAGAAGTTATTTTTGGCTTGTTTCTTTGAAGATGATACAGAAATTTTAGTGCCAACTGTCCCTGCCTCGCTCAAATGGGGGTGAAAGAATGTCGCACTTGGAAGCAATTGGTGCTATAAAGCGAACAGGCGGAATAAATTGTCGCCCGGGTCAGAGCTAAAGAAAACAGCAAGCCAAGACCTGACAAACCAATGCGGCGAGCCCCAGAGTCATCTTCTTAACCCAGAAGAAGGGATACTTAGGTAATGGAGGTCAAATCCCCTTCAAAGACCCAGTCAGTTAGAGGGGATATAGCTTCCGGCCAACCACGTGCTTATAAACTATACTCCTTCAAGGATGAGCATGTGGTCTCTTTGTTTAAGTTACTCCAAAAGAGTAACAAAATCAAGTTGTCAGAGATTAGACGTCCTGAGGAGGTAGGAAAGTCTGATGATCCCAACTACTGTTTACATCACAGGATACCAGGACACCCTACCAAGAATTGCTACATCTTCAAAGATGTTCTTTAGGCACTGATTGATTTGGAGGAACTTAAGCTCCGTGCAGAGCAGAAAAAGGTGACCGCTAACATGACAGCTACATCACCTATCCAATTTAGCGGATCTTCCGCTAGTGCCAACCGAAGTGGTTCCCATCTCGAAAAGGGAACTAAAAGTGATCAATACAGATCCTCATAACCAAAAGGAGAAAGGTCTTATCTCTGTTCCTACTCCTCGAGGAGAGACAATGTGGGTTCATTCTGACATTATCAATAGCCAACAGTGATGACTGTCACAAGCAAGAAGTCCAATAGCAAGGCCAAGCATCCTCCAGCAATGTAGTGGGTATCTCTACAAGAGAGACCGAAGAAGATGTCGCCTCCCTCACTAGTTCAGGAGAATAGGAGTCAGCCTTTGCTACTGACACAAGCGCACCTCCCACGTCAAAAACTCGATCCGACAAGCAGTACTTGAAATAGTACGGCGAGCAGATTGTAGACTCCCCCAGCCGGCTGAGAAGACAATCGACCAGTCTACAAGGCCATCCATGGAAAAACAGAAAGAGCTTTTGTATGTCAAAGCTCTTCGGAAAGGCTGTGTGGGACCATCAACCCCCTTCTGTTTTGATATCATAGTTCAACTAGCCAACATCCCTACTCGAATCACTCTTTATGAGCTCTTAAGGCTTTACAAGTCTACAAGGGATGCCTTAAGAGAAGCTTTAGCAGATGCAGAGGTTTTCATGACCCAGATTCCTGCTATATGTGAAGAGAAAGACGACAACTATTGCCACCACACCTCGAAGCAGTTTTCCTGCATCACTTTCACCCCAGAAGACATGCAAGTCAAAAAGAAATATGATAGACTCTTGTATTATATAGGGTATATTGAATCATCTAAAGTGAGTCGTATTCAGGCTGATCCGGGATCCGTATTGAGCATTATGTATGGCGTCAATACCAACGATACGCGCCTAATGGGAAAAATCAAGCTCAGATGTCAAATTGGGTACCTAAAATCTGAGGTGACATGTTACGTCATTGATGCTGACACCTCGTACAGCTTGCTGCTAGGATGACCTTAGCTTCACTGCAACTCCATCGTTCCATCCACTCTCCATCAATTAATGAAATACGTTAGTGAAGATGGAAAAGTAAGAACGTTGATTGCCGAAAGGCATTCGTTCAAAGGAGTCGAGAATTATTTTACTGATTCTCTCTTTTATCAGGATTCTCTTAAGACTGATGAGAGTCCACACCCAGAAGAACACGACTCTGGCAACGAAGCTGATACAAAGCTAGAAGAAGAAGAGTTTCTTTGGGAAATAAATCCCCTTGTAACGAGAATTGATAAGCTCGATTTTGATACCACCGCCAATGTTGAAGGCGAGTGGTTTATCAATAAAAATTTAGATTTGGCTTACTTTTCTGGATTTTCTTCTGACTCTGTACCATTAGATACCAGTACTGATGTAGATAGTGACCCTTAGTCGGCAATGAATGTTCTGACATCATTGTGTGCACCAATGAAGTCATCCCTTATGGTATGCGAAATGATCAGAGATGCACACAATGCTCTCCTTGAAGTACCAACCAAGTAGAAAGGTCAAAAGCCAATCCTATTTGGAAGAATCGAGTCTGAGCATATAGCTTATGAAAGCTCAGGGGTGGGTCTGAGTCTCCAAATTTTTTTCATTATGGACAAAAGTCATATCACATGATGAAAAAGAATGGGGTATGATCTTACAAAAAGATCAGGCCTTAATTTCGGCAAAGGAAAGCGATCACTACTTCATTCATTTATACGAAAAGCAAAGACCCTGATTATTATCACAAGACCCGAAGAGGACTCAGTTATGTATCTATGCCAGTCTTGTCAGATCCCGAGTCTGAAGAAGAGGACTATCATGATAACTCATCAGCAACATCGTCATGGGACTCAGATGTCAGCATCGGCGATATCTTTAAAAGTCTCTCAGTGAATATGGTATCAACCAGCCATTTGGAAGATGACGAAGAAGATACCTTTAAATCTGAAGAATTAGTCCAGTCAGACTCGGATCCATGGATTAGACACTTAAAAAACTCTTTGGGATATACGATTTGAACAAAATAAACCACCCACTGAGGATAAAGTGACTCAGATAAATCTTGGAGATGAGGCTAACCCCAAGCCCATTTTCATAAATGAGAGCTTGCACCTTCCGAGAAAAAAGACGTAATACATCTCATACGACAGTATAAAGATGTCTTCACTTGGAATTATGAGGACATGCCTGGGTTCGATCCCCAGATTGCTATGCATCATCTTAACATCAATCCAGACGCCAAACTAGTCAAACAACAACAACGATGGTTCCTTCCCGAGATCATGGAAGCAATCGAATCAAAGGTGAAGAAGCTGATAGACTCTGGGTTCATTAGGGAAGAGCATCATCCTAATTAGATGGTTAATATAGTGCCCGTTCCCAAGAAAAATGGAAAGATTCAGATTTACATCGACTACCGTGATTTAAATGCCGCTTATACAAAAGATAAATTTTCTCTCCCAATCACGGATATTATGATTGACAATACGTGCGATTTTGAGAGGATATCTTTTATGGATGGCTTCTCAGGGCATAATCAAATAAAGATGTGTCCTGAAGATGAAAAGCATACATCTTTTGGGACGCCTTGGAAGTATACATCTACATAGTAATGCCCTTTAACTTGAAAAATGCTGATACGACATATCAATGTGCTATGAATGCATTCTTCCATAAGCATATACGCTAGACCGTAGAATGCTATGTCGATGATATCGCCGTGAAAAACCATGACAAAGGCAAAAATCTCGCAGACCTAAAGAGAGTGTTTGACATCATGTGAGCTCACCAGTTGAAGACGAACCAACCAAGTCCTTCCTAGGGGTATTCAGTGAAAAATTCCTTGAGTTTGTTATTACATCCAAAGGAATCCACCTGGATCCATAGAAAATTCGTGTCGTTCAAGAGATGCAACCTCCTAGAAATTTTAAAGAACTCAGAGGCTTACAGGGACGATTGACATATACCTAAAGATTTATATCAAATTTTTTAGGACGTTGCCAACCCTTCACCAAATTAATGAAGAAGAGAGTCTCATTGTTTGATATAATGCTTGCCAAAAAGCATTCAAAGAGATCAAGGAGTATCTCACACCCACCCATTCTGGTAGCTCCAGTATCAGGATAAATGTTCAAGCGATGGATCATACCTTGGAAGCTCTACTAGCTTAAAATAATAATCAAAATGGAACAATGATTGGGGGTGGAGCACCGTTACAACCCAATCGAGAAAGAATGCTTAGCGCTAGTTTTCGCCATTTAGAAGATGTGACACTACTTTATGGGACAACACATTCATGTCATTTTCAAAGTTAATCCCTTGTGATTGCTCATGACAAGACCGTCTTCACTGAATTATAGATTAGTAAAGTGGGCCATATTGCTCTCACAATAGGAGATGCAATTTATGCCACAAAAAGACGATCAAAGGTCAAGCTGTGGCAGATTTCTGGCCAATCATCTAGTTTCAGGAACTTTAAAACTTTATAAGGATCTCCCAGATGAGATTGCAGAAGTTAACTTGATCAACGTCTCCTCAGAAGAATAAGTGTAGCAACTATTCTTTGACGGAGCATCAAGGACAAGTCCCGAGAAAAATATCATTGCAGATGTGGGGGTAGAACTCATTTTTCCATATAATTATATGATCCCTCGTGCTTCTCATTAACTGAGCTGTATTCCAACAACGTCTTGGAATACAATACCTTCTTGATCGGGATGCAACTTGCTAAAGAGATTGAAGTCAAAAATCTCAAAGCGTATAGTGATTCAAAGTTTATCGTCAACCAGGTTCGCGTGGAGTACGAAGTTCGACATGAAGACTTTGTTCCCTATCACAGCGTGACCATTGACATGGCAGAGAAGTTTAAAAACTTCTACATTGACCATGTATCGCGTCAGCAAGATGCACATGCAGATGCACTAGCGTCACTCACTGCAGCATTGGCTCTTCTAGCTGGAGCCACAAAGAGAGTACTCGTCTACAGTCGTGACTTATGCTATTTTAAATTGGCCCTTGAAGATAGTAAAACCCCAAAAGAAGATCTTCAAGTTAAAGAGGTTCTTGAGACTTCGATAAGTCTCGAATTTAGGGATTGGCGATTCCCTTACATTGACCTCGTCTTGTACGGCATATTGCCCGACGACACCAAAGAGGCAGCTGCCATTAGAAGGAAAGCTCCTCGGTTCTACTACAATGCGATCATGCGAATATTGCATCATCGGTCGTACGATGGAATCCTATTCTGATGCCTTTCACACAAAGAGGCACAGGAGGCGCTCAAGAAAACTCACAAATGTACATGTGGAGCTCGCCAACCCGGAACTAAGCTCGAAGATCGGCTTAGGAGACTTGGCTATTATTGGCCGAAGATGATCCCTGACACTATCGCCTATGTTAAGTGATGCCATGCCTGTCAGATTCACAGTGACTTCGTCCATCAAGCACCAGGGTATCTTCATCCAACATTCACTTCATGGCCATTTGCGATGTGGGGAATGGACAATATCAGAACCATTAACCCTCCAACATCCAAAGGATATCGCTTCATCTTGGCTGCAACAGATTACTTCTCTAAATGGGCAGAAGTTTTTCCCCTAAATGAAGTAAAGGCATCAAATCTGATCAAGTTCATCAAGTATCACATACTCTACCGCTTCGATGTAACCCGATGAATTATCCACGATAATGGACCCCAATTCGTCAACAAAGCATTCCAGAGGTTCTGTAATAAATTCAGAATTCAAAGTGTGTCATCAACCACATACTATCCAGCTGCCAACGGTCTTGCAGAAGCCTTCAATAAGACTATTGAAAAGCTTCTCAAGAAATTTGTCTTAAAAGTCAACATAACTGTGATGACAAATTTGGCGAATGCTTGTGGGCTTACCGCACAACGGTGAGAACTCTGACAATAGCCACACCATTTTTCTTGGTGTACAGATATGAAGCTGTACTTCTACTGGAGATCCGAGTTCCATCCCTCTGAGTTTCCTTGACAACCAGGATGATGGAGGAAGAGAAGTATCAATTGCTCATTCAGAAGTTGAAAGTTTTAGACGACAAACGTTTCCAAGCCCAACAGAAAATCGAGCTCTATCAAGCTCGAATTTCTAGAGCTTCCAATAAGAAAGTCAGATAACGGATTTTCAAGAAAGGCGACCTTGTCTTAACTATCAAAAGACTCATGGTTATGACACATAAGACGAAAGGAACATTTTAACGCAAATGGGAAGGACCATTTGTGGTAGAGTCAGTCTACTAAAATGGAGCATACTGTCTTATAACTCTGGATGGCGATACGCTCATAATGCTGATCAACGACAGATTCTTGAAGAAGTACTATCCTTAGAGGGACTCTTCTCATGATTAGGTTAACACTACACCTCTGATCAAAGCTTTGAGATCCAAGATGTTTGGAAGAGTGCCAAAGAAAAGCTTCTTCCTTTAACGGATCACATTATGGTCAATCGACGCTGAGCCGACCGAACATTATTGACATCACGGTGCATGATGTTAATATTGAAGAGACAAAGTTAGAAACTTTGATTTTAGCCTTGTCACTCTTCTCGTGATCAGTTTAACACTACACCTCTGATCAAAGCTTTGAAATCTAAGATATTTGGAAGAGCACCAAAGGAAAGCTTCTTCCTTCAACGGATCACATCACGGTCGATCGATGCCGAGCCGACCGAACATTATTGATATCACGGTGCATGATGTTAATATTGAAGAGACAAAGTTGGAAACTTCAGTTTTAGCCATGTTATTCTTCTTATGATCAGGTTAACACTACACCTCTGATCAAAGCTTTGAGATCCAAGATGTTTGGAAGAGCGCCAAAGAAGAGCTTCTTCTTTCAATGGATCACATCACAGTCGATCAACACTGAGCCGATCGAACATTATTGACATCACGGCGCATAATGTTAATATTGAAGAGACAAAGTTGGAAACTTCAGGTTTAGCCTTGTCACTCTTCTCATGATCAGGTTAACACTACACCTCTGATCAAAACTTTGAGATCCAAGATGTTTGAAAGAGCGCCAAAGAAGAGGTTCTTCCTTCAACAGATCACATCACGGTCAATCGACACCGAATCGATCGAACATTGTTGACATTATGATGCATGATGTTAATATTGAAGAGATAAAGTTAGAAACTTTGATTTTAGCTTTGTCACTCTTCTCATGATCAAGTTAACATTACACATCTGATCAAGGGTTCGAGATCCAAAATATTTGGAAGAGCGCCAAAGAAGAGTTTCTTTCTTCAACGAATCACATCACAGTCGATCAACGCCAAGCGGACCGAACATTGTTGACATCACGATGCATGATGTTAATATTGAAGAGATAAAGTTAGAAACTTTAGTTTTAGCTTTGTCACTCTTTTCATAATCAAGTTAATACTACACCTCTGATCGAAGCTTTACCCTGATCAATCAGATGCATTAAGGTTTGGAATCCAAGATGTTTGGGTGAGCGCTAAAGAAAAGTTTCCTCCTTCAACCAATCATCTCACGGTCGATCGACATTGGATCGACCGAAAATTGGTGACATTATAATGCATGATGTAAACATTGAAGAAATGAAAAAGGAAAAATGTTAGTCTTTATCCTTATCACTCTTCTCTAGTATATAAACATGCACCTATCTTCAACTTAGAAGAATAGGTCATATTTTAAGTCAAGCATGCCTAAACATCCAGAAGGATGGCTTATCTAGCCTGACTTTTCCATATGTAATGGTGGCACACCTCCCTGCTCTTGTTTGATCAATCGAAGCTCGATGACAAAGGGTCCGAGCAATCAGATGGAGGATCAAATGAGTTTATCTGATAGCTTATCTCGCCAAACTCATTGAAGAAGGTTCTTGATGCATCTTTGTAGAATCGTTCCACTATTTTCACATTCATATCAAGAGGTGGTAACCGATTGAATGGAGGACCAAATGAGTTTATCTGATGGCTTTTCAAGCCAAACTCATTGAAGAAGATTCGTGACGCATCTTTGCAGAACCTTTCCATTGTTTTCACATTCATATCAAAATGGGAAACCAAATGAAGATCAAAAAGGTCTTCACGAGGAGTCTAATATTCGGACAAACCCTCACAGAATTCATGTCTACCTCTATGGTCCCCAGCTTACCTGTAGGAGGCATACACTACATCCAACGCCTCTGACGGCTAAAGGATAGAGGAAGCAGTTGGCATTTAAGTCCAATGAAAATTCTCAACAACTCATCATGCTAAGAGAAATAGCATGACTAGCCTAACTAAAATGGTAGTTGGTAAAAGCATACCAAATCTATTGATATATGAGGATTTCTAAAAATCTTGAGGGACCTAATCACGTTTTTCCCTCCAAAATTCCTTACCAATTCCCGTCCATGGAATGGTAAGACCTCAAAAAGGCTGTAATTGTTTCCTCAGCGAAATAATCACAGAGAAAACTTGTCTGTTAATATTATATCTCTTGCATACCCCACTGTTAAGTTAACATTATATCTCTAATGGTGATTTTCTTTAATATCCCCAGTGGATAAAATTTCAACTTGTCAATTCTCTTCAATAGAATGACGAATCCACTAAAATTGCTCAAATCACAAATTTTTCGGTCAAGTTAAATACTACACCTCTGACCAAGATTGCTCATATCGCAATTGATGAAATCGCTGCTAGGTTAATATTATACCTCTAATAGTGATTTTTCTCAATTTTTCCAGCGGATAAAACTTTAACTTGTCAATTCTCCTCAATAGAATGATGGGTCCACTAAATTGCTCAAATCACAAAATCTCTTGGTTAAGTTAAACACTATACCTCTAATCAAAATTGCTCATATCGCTATACAAATCCCTATTAAGTTGATATTATACCTATGACAGTGATTTTCTCACTTTTCCCAATAGAAATGAGACATTTGATAATAAGTCAAAAATCACACCTCTAGCATCCATTTCATTATTAAGTTAAATAATACACCTATGATAATGATCTTCCCTCGAGCGTTCTTATCGAAATCAAGACGTCAAATGCTAAGTTAATATCACACCTCTAGCATTCATCTCGCTGTTAAGTTAATACTAAACCTGTGATAGTGATTTTCTCAATTTTCTCAATAAAAATAAAATCTCCTTGATGCTAAGTTAATATCATACCTCTAGCATATATATCCTGTCAAGTTAAATATCACACCTCTGATAGTAACCTTTTCAAATTTCTTAATGAAATTACCAAACTTTTGAGTTTCTATGTTAATCATCACCTCTGGCAATCAAACTCGATTATTTTCATTTGTCTAAATTTCAAACACAAAAAGAAAATAAAGACAAAATGAAGATAAAATCATCACTTTTATTATTCATGTCAAAATTGTAAAAGTGATTCAAACACTCTCTTATTCGATAAGACAGTTAAAAAAAGGTTACAAAAAGTTAACCTCGCTCAGTGAGAGACTTCATTTGGTCCCTAAGGTGCTGGATATCCTTGTGGTATGCCTTTTCGACCTCAGACAGAGCCTGGGCCGTCAACTCCTCATCTGACAAAAATGTCCTTGAAACCAGTTGGTGCCCGGAGAGCTTCCAATTTAGAAGAATGGTCTGTGAGCTCCTTCTGCACCTGATGCCTGACGGTCTCAAGCTCTTCCACCTTTTTCTTCTCATCTACAAGTTTCAACTCGTGATCTTGAATTAAGGATTGCGCCTTAGCAATCGCTATGCGAGCGTTTGCAATGACATTCTCCACAGTTTTGGAAACAACTTCAGATTGATGGATATCTTCAATTAAGCTCTGATAGCTGACCCTGGAACTATCAATGTAACGGGTGCACTCAGCTATCTGCTTTTCAATCTCCTTTAGCTCCCGCTCCTGCTTGATGCGGAGGTCCTCTGACACCCGTTGAACATCAGAACCAGACTGAGTCTCTCTAAGTCCCTAAAATCATTCAAATATGTACCTAGTTGCTCAACTAGTGCCTGGTATACGATCACATGATCAGAACCTCCAGTCTATTTGATATTTTCAATCTGATTCTCAAGAAATGATCGCACAAATTCGAAAGGACTTCACCCAGAGAGTACCAGCTTGATGCAATATTTCATCGTCACAAAGAATTGCCCCACTATTTGGAGGGTGATTTCTTCCATGATATCCGTGACTGGTGTCAGCACCTGCAGAGCACTCCCTGATCTAGTCTCCATAGTGGTGGTAGTGGTACTCTAATAAGGAGGAGGCGGTGCATTCGCCTCTCCTAGGAGTATAGGCGCAAGCTGGACCATCAGTTCTCTCATTTCTGTGGTCACCAGAAGAGTTTCAGAAGTTCAAATTCTAATGGCTTCTTGGATAGCAACCTCTAGGGTAGACATCTCTACCTGAACATGTATAATATCTCCTGCAGTCATTTTAACTGAACAATGTTAATAATGGCGCTAAAAAGACAGGAATATCAAGACATGTTGAGATATTACCAATTCGAGGGATAGGAGATGGCAAATCTTCAAAATGAGAGGACCTTCCTGTCACACTGGATGTACTTGCTGGAGTCTCCTCAATGCTGATCTTCACTTTCGCCAAATGAGAGTATTTGCTGGTATTAGGAGAAGTGTATACATTGTCCCAGTCAACATCATCATCTCCCGAGTAATCCAACCTCTCGCTCGAAGATGAGGAGGGCACAGGAGTAGGTAGAACTCCTGTAGTAGGAAGTTTAACCTCAACAAGCCCAGCAGTGGGACTTTGGTCATAATCTCCACTGAGGAACCCGATTGAATATTCGGTAGAACAACGATCATTTCCTAACACTGAAAGGAGCTTGAAGAAATAGATTTAATAGATACTGGGGCTGACAAGGAGTCACCACCAGTGATTTGCCTTTCTATGACTTCCCCCGGCGATACCTCAGTCATGACCATTGAAGGACCTTTTGTTCGATAGCTTCACGAAAGTAGAGGAACCTCAGGGCCTTTATCCTTTTTAGAGCCTGCATGAACAAGCTCAGAGTTTATGACCAATGAAGAAGTTTTCTGGGAAGGAACTTCAGTCACGGGTTCTCGCCTGAGCCTTCTTCTTACTCGAACCAGCCTTGGTAGACTGAGGTCGAGCACGCTTCACAACTCCTTGCGAGCCTTGTTGTTGAGACTTTTTAGCCGGCCTTGCTCTATGTCCAGTAGCCCCTATCGGATCGACTTCAAGCTCAGCCTGAAGAAGTTCGCCCGTCCCTCTCAAATGTGTAGTTTTAGAGCCTTTTCTTAGCTTGAACATGGCCTTGATCCGCTTGATGCAGGTACTGTTTATATTATAGTCAGGGAATGAATCCGCTATTACATACCATGCACAAAACCTGAAGCTGGCGTAAGAATTCGGTACCTTCTGTGGAAGGTTGAATCTTTCCCCATTCCTCCAGCCACGTTGAAATACCATACCCTTGCCCCTTCGTACAGATTACCACTGAAATGAAGGCTTAAATTTGGATTACCTACGTATAGTTGGTCATATCCAAATTGGCGAGCAAATCGGCTGGGCAGGGATCGCACACATGTTTTGTATTCTTTTTATTACACTCGTATATTTATCGTGTAATAAATCTGCTAATTTTCTTATTTTAAATGTTTATTTTACAGAAGATAATCATGGAGAGAAAGAGGATTCATCCAAATAAATACCAGTTAAAATCAGATTTAACTGGATCTATTTGGTTAGCTGAGAATGATACCAGATTCAGTCAGTTAAAATCAGTTTTTAGTGAATCAATTTGATTAAACTTAAAGATCAATGAAGATATCATCAAATCCAGAGATCAAACGGAGAATCAACTGAGGATAACTGAGGATCAGAGAATCAGAGAGCCATGCTCCTTGGATGTAGCCACCTGGCCACATCCAGGCCGCGCAAACTCGGCCAAACCCGTATTTGCACGACTTTGTTGCAACTGATGGGGAAGCGTTTGCTCCCCTATCCTCTTACTCCTTTACCCTTTGTATTTCTCCTATAAATACCTGCAATCTCGAAGAAAAAGGGGAACGATTCAGCAAAGAAGAATAGGTTAAAATTTTAATTTAGTTTTAACTTAGATTTTTCTTTTTCTTATTAATGTAATTTTTTTTGATGTAACTGAGATCAGAGAGAAGTTTCATATTTGAAAGAGAAGAAGGTTGTATCAAGAAGTGACACCGGTGTCAGTATTCTTCCTTTCTTTCATTGTTATTCAATTAAATCGAAGTTGCATTTTATTCTCTATTCTTGTTTTCTTTCACTCTCTTTTTGTGTATGATTGAGTATCTAAGTGAGTCTAATAGCATCGGTATAGCCGTGTTTGTGTGAGTGTTACCGATATTTCATGATGATGATCTCCTCCTCAAGAGTCTGTATCATTTCATTCTTGATCATCTTGATGATGTAATGTGGACAGGGATTGAGCTCGATCTTATGGGTTATGCATTTCTAGCCTCCGAAGCAAGATAAGCTTTTGCCAACAATCAAGGGTATGTAATCAACACAAGAGGTAAGTAAGAATTTTTAGTTTCTTTCTGATCGAGGAAAAATCGCACACGAAAAGTGTCATTTTGAAATTAGAAATAAAGTGTGTGGTTTGACTTCCTTGATACTTCCGTTATCCAATAGAGGCTAAAACATGCCGAATCCACAAGGACGGGAGGCGATAGAAACTTTCACGGTATGTTCACGTGTGTGTTAAAGTTTCTTCAAAGTTTTAAAGAGACAAAAGAAAAGAAAACAAAGAATGGAAAGAGAAGAGTACGGTGGAAATAAAGATAGAAACATTGAATAGATGGTATTTGTGATTTTTGATATATTTCTAAAATAAAGTAGAAAGGAAAGAAAACTCATGGCTACTAACTATTAACGGCTCCACTAACCATGCTCACCTCTTAGTGATAGTTGCCTCACTTGTATCCTTGACCATCACTAGTCCTTGGTTCAAGAGCATTTTAATACATGACCCATAAGATCACTTTCACATCCAACTTAACAATAAGTGCAAGCTACACTTAAACCATCAAAACTAAACTAGAGTAAGCATGGAATAAAGTAATATTAGCTTGTTAAAGAGTTAGATGTTAGACTGTTAGAATCCATCATCATGAGCCATCAATGGCTCTTGTAAGAGCAAGGCTAAGTAGAGGCCATTAGATTCATGTGGATAAAGAGTTAGCAAGTTAGTGGTTAGTAGTTAGTTGCCATGAAAGAAAATTAGCTAAGCACGTAAAACGAGTTAGAGAGAAAAAACAAGTAGAGATAAAGAGAAAACCTTTCACAGAGTGTCACCCTCCATTACAAGCACTCTTACTTCATCCTATGTACTACTCTCTTTTCTATTACATGATCTACAAGAAATGAAAATAACAAAAAAGAAAGAAGAAGAACAACTAACCTATACTAAAGAAAGAAAACTACCCTAAAAACTCTTCTTTTTTGAAAATCTGCTCAACAATGGGCATTTATAGGTAAAAGAGGGCACCAGGGAGGCTGTACGGAATCGTGCGTCGAAGCTCGACATATGACTCCACAGTGCACGCAGCGCCAGGGCGTGGGGCATGTATTGGGGGTATGGGCAGTGTTTTGACTTTTGGTTTCTTCTTTTCTGCTCCCAAAATTAGCAGATTAGGCTTCTTCCAGGCTTTAAAAATTCTCAAATAAATTAGAGTTTTGGGCTTCTTCTTCACCTCATGCCATGAACCTAGAAACACACAAGAAAATCATTATTTAGCAAAATTTTATATGGAATAAACGTGAAAATGTGGTATAAAATATGCAAATATAGAAACCAATCACACCCCACACTTATCTTTTGCTCATCCCGAGCAAAACAAAAAAATTAAAGAAATTATTACACCACTTTCGCAGGTGATGCGATTGCATTGAGCATGTGCAAAAAGCTATTAAACCTCTAGATTTCCCCTAGAGAAGGAGTTTTGTCTCCTGAGGATTTTCAGCAGATTACACCCACATAATCTATAAAGAAAGAAATCAAACGTTAGTATTTTAAAAATGCATTTTGAAATAGAGAAAAGTATTGAAATATTTCTGTGAAAATTTAAGTGATCTAAGGTCATAGGTTAACCAGAAATTATTTTTCTTTAAACTAAGTCAAAATGCAAAATCTTGTTATAAATTAAATGCAAGAATTTAAAATTTAATTAATTCTTTGATTTTTTTCATAAAAACTATTAGAAAATATGCACTTTGTGAATGTGAAGATTTTTAGGATATCGACTCTAATTTTCATGCCATTTATTTATATCAAATATATATTATTATTTTCCTTAGTTTTTTTAGGCTTTCTAGCTTATCCGGATAATGAGCCTTTAGCCAGTTACTCCCAAACTAAATGGTTTTAGGGAACCAGATGAGAAACCATCCCTCGGGTTTAAGGACTCGAGTAAACAAGGCCACAAAACTAAAGGAGATTTATATATTTTTTTGTCCGCCATTTTAGGCCTGAGCAATCATGCTTCCTGAGGTATAACTACCCAGCTTCAATGGTTTTTTATCATCATGTTTTATATATATATATATTTTATGGCATTTTCAATCTTTGTTGCAATCCCCAAAAATTTGTGTATGTGTGAAATGCATATATCTAAGGCAAAAAAAATTCAGGATCAAACTATCTTTCTAATCTTACTTTCTTAGCCTAAAATTTAAACAAGATCTATTATTTTGACTCAATTTAAGAATTCATAATTTTAGATCTTTATAATTCCTAAGATCCTCTTAACTTTCTTAAAAAAAAAATCAAAACTATTTCTCCTATTTCAAAAAGTTTTATAAAAAGAAAAGAGTTTCTATACAAAAGAAAAAAATCTAAAAATTTTCAAAAAAAGTGTAAAAGAAAGAAATTTAGAACAACCTATATTAGTAAACCCTCCCCATACTTATCTCATGCATTTTCCTTAATGCATCGTGAATGTGTATATGCATGAAACAAATGGAAAGAGAAAAAAATTAACTCATGGTGGTGGTTCCGATGGTGGTCTGATTGGTCCACAAAATGTGGCCTAATCTAAATTGTGTGGAGTTCGTAGAAACCCAACAGTGACCTCTCTAATACGACCCAGTAAAAGAATGTCAAAGTGTATGATTTTATTTAAAAAATTATCCCCATTCAATTTTTAATTTTCAAAAATATTTCTTGAGTCATTTTATTCAACACCTTTATCTAATAATGAAGTGTGGTTGTGGAAGATGATTGATTTGGGCTCAAACGGAATAGGAACAAATACCGACTCGAGAATTTAACTTAGATCAAGTCAAGATTCAAAAGTGGGAGTCGAAATATGTTCAAAAATTGGGTCTAAATCAAAGAATTGATGTTCACACACTTTTCCCATCAATGAGTGTGATCATAAGACATTGGTGATTCGATTTCAAAGTGTACTCGTACAGAATTTAATGTTGACTCTGGAATATAAAAAAAATCTGATAAAGATACCAGAGTCATTATTGAATCAAAAAGTGAAATGGTCTTACCAACTTGTGGATCATGATCACATTCTTTCATTAGTTCAATTTCTGGAAAAGGATATCTTGCCAAAATGTTAAGATGATTTTCAAAATTTTGGGCAAGTTCAAATGGATGTAATGAAATTAAATCTTGATTTTTGTCCACGGAAGGAATGTGAATGGGTGGATTCAAGCTCAGAAATTATGGGAATCAAAACTGGCTCAAGAATGTTACTTAGCTCAGTAACACTAGAGGAGTCAATATTGATTCAAGAATTGAACTCGAATCACTAAATTGAAGTGTAGGTTACATTCATCTTTAAGTTCAATTTTAGGAAATGAATAACATGCCAAAATGTCAAGGATTTGATTTTGGTCAAGTTCAGATTGGTATGATGAAATAATCTTGATTTCCAAAATGACATGATTCTTAGGTCATATGAAAATTTGGTGGACAGTGGAAGTCACACATGTTTTGAATTTGTCGCTCAGACTCCTCCACGAATTCCATAGTTTTTTCCAACAATAATTTTCTTTAAGTGGTTCTGAAAAAGAACTATATGAATTATGTGGATATGACAAGGCACCATGTTTTCAAATTATTTTTGGGCCTCTATCATTTCTTCCAAACTCCTTTGTAACTCTGATTTTTCTGCAATTGGTGGTTCTGAAAAAAGAGTATGTGAAGTAAAATGTGGGAAAGAAGATTGTGAATAAGGTGATTGATAATCTAACTCGAGGGTGGTGAATCCCCATTTACTCTGTGAAGAGTGGAAATTATTTTGAAATTTTGGATCATAGAATTTGGGATATGGGTCATATTGAGTCGGACAAACCCAATCTGACCTATATGGTTGGTTCATATTGTACATTGCCGTGTTGGAGTTATCCGAGTCAAATAAGGTTAGGGTGAAATATGAATTTATATTAGGATTGAAAAAATTATTGTTGTTGAAATCCATTTCACAATTTACAAAAAAGAAAAGCAAACAGACAAACAAACAAATAAAGAAAAAAAAAGAAAACAAGCCTATGCTAGGGTTGACTTAGACCTAGACGACTCCTAACTGGTTAGACTGTCTACAGGGGCATCTTGTAGAATCTGACCACTAGTTAATTAGCCAGGTAGGGGTAAGACCAGTGGGAGGTATCTGTGCTGGAGCAACGGGCCTTAATTATGCCAAACCACTATTCTTCGAGGTTTCGCCTCCCAATCCCCAACCTTGGACACCGATTTGACAAGGATCAAATTCTAACAACTTTTTCCTTAGGTAAATCTCTTAAATGAGTCTGAGATGTTCCTATAGGCCAACGTCTATCAATTTTTAAATTAGGTTTGGGATTGTGAGTGCTTGGAAAATTATTTTGGGGTTAAGAAAGGGTGATGAAATTCTCACCTTATCTTGTTTATTTGGGTTTTGCCCTTAAAATTAATTGTGCAATGGTACAGAATATATCAAACAAGATTTAGGATAAATCTGCAAAAGAGTTGGTCCTATTCTATATGCAATGCTTATGTACCTTGCTCCAGCACTCTTCAACAGTAATTTAAATGAATCGTAAAGACACGTGCCTAAAATGCAAGAGTCTAAATTGATTTTTAGATTTGCAATAAGCTTTTTATTGTTGGTTTATTAGCAGAATTTTGGTGATGGCATACAAGAAAAACAATATTTGCAGAAAGCTTTTTCTAAAGCAAGCAACCCTGAAAAAAACTATTAGTAGTTCACTCAATCTTGCCGCGGAAACACGGCAAGTTTGAGAGTACTTGGTCTCTACTTTCTAGAGCAGAGCCTCAAGACCACTTATATGTTTTTGTAGTTCTTGTTTTCTTGATTCCAAAACCTATACCCTGAAACAAAGAAGAAAAATTAACAAAAACGTGAAATCAAACCGTTCTCATCCCCGGCAATGGTGCCAAAATTTGATCGAGGGAAAATCGCGCAAGAAAAGTGTCATTTTGAAATTAGAAATTAAAGTATGTGATTTGACTTTTTGACTTCCTCGATACTTCTGTTATACCATAGAGGCTAAAACGGGTTGAATCTACAAGGACAGAAGGCGATAGAAGCTTTCACAGTAAGTTCACGTGGGTATTAAAGTTTCTTAAATGTTTTAAAGAATCAAAAGAAAAGAAAACAAAGAATGAAAAGAAAAGAGTTCGATGGAAACAAAGATAGAAACATTGAAGAGATGGTATTTGTGATTTTTGGTATATTTCTAAGATAAAGTAAAAAGAAAGAAAACTCATGACTACTAACTACTAATGGCTCTACTAACCATGCTCACCTCTCACATGTATCCTTGGCCATCACTAGTCCTTGGTTCAGGAGCGTTTCAAAGTATGACCCATAAGATCACTTTCACATCTAACTTAACAACAAGTGCAAGCTACACTTAAACCATCAAAACTAAAATAGAGTAAGCATGGAATAAAGTAATGTTAGCTTGTTAGGGAGTTAGATGTTAGAGTGTTAGAATCCATCATCATGAACCATCAATGGCTCTTGCAAGAGCAAGGCCAAAGTAGAGGCTATTAGATTCATGTAAAAGAGAGTTAGACAGAAGATTACCTAAGCATGTAAAAGAAGTTAGAAAGAAGAAAATAAGTAGAGATAAAGAGAGAAGCTTTCATAGAGTGTCACCCTCTATTACAAGCACTCTTACTTTCATCCTATGTACTACTCTCTTCCCTATTACATGATCTACAAGAAATGAAAAATACAAAAGAGGAGAAAAAGAAGAACTAACCTAAACTAAAGAAAAAAATTACCCTAAAAACTACCATAAAAACTCTTTTTTTTTTGAAAATCTGCTCAACAATGGGTATTTATAGGCAAAAATGGGCATGAGGGAGGCTGTACGGAGTCGTGCGTCGAAGCTCGACGCATGAATTCACAACATGGACGTGTGCGCAGCGCCAGGGCGTGGGTCATGTACTTATGGTATGGGCAGTGTATTGACTTCTGATTTCTTCTTTTCTGCTCCCAAAATTAGCATATTGGGCTTCAAAGGCTTGGCTTCTTCTAGGCTTTAAAAATTCCCAGATAAATTAGAGTTTTGAGCTTCTTTTTTACCTCATGTCATGGACCTAGAAACACACAAGAAAGCTATTATTTAGCAAAATTTTATATGGAATAAACGTGAAGATGTGGTATGAAATATGCAAATATAGAGGCCAATCACTTTCTTTTAATTGTTAGTTTAGAATTTCACTCTAAAACCACTCTTCTTTTATCACTTTAATTCTTTTCTTTTTAACTTAGTTCTTAAAACAACACCTCTATATTCATCTTCCATCTTCACATCTTCTAACTTAACCTTTCATTTTTTTTCTTTTCCTTTTCTAAAACTGGGAAGAAATTCCTAACATGTTTTTGTAAACTCAAAAGGAAAAAGAATTTATTTAAAAGGTTCTATCGCTAGTCCCTCCTTGTGGATCATGACCTGTATAGTCACTCTCCATAACGGTAGTATTGAGAACTTGTACATTTTATTCTTAAAATCTAAACTATCACTTTTCTTGTACAGGTTTAAACTCAATAAAAATTTTGGCGCCGTTGCCAGGTAGGGGCGGTAAGTTTTCATTTTCCTTTAATTTACTTTAAACGGTTTAATCTTTTCTTCCTTGTTCTTGTGTGCAGAGACTGATTTCAGGAATCTTAGAGCTGCAGTTGATATATTGCTATTTTGTGCCTCTGCCCTAAAAGGCAGAGCATTAGAGCCCACAATTGTGCCGCGCAAACGCGGCAAAAGTCATGTTTCCGTGGCATTTGCGGCGGACTACAAATTGATCTTTTTGCAGGTGCTTTCACACTGCAAAATATAGCTTCTGCATGTATTAGATTTCCTTATTAATTTAATCTGCATACTATATTTAATTCAAAAGTAAAGTGGTTGTTTGTGAATGTTAAAAATGGTTTAGACTTGCATTTAGGCACGTATCTAGTTCGTTTATCTTTTACATTACTGTTGAAGAGTGCTGGAGCAAAGGTACGTGTGCATAGAATGTAGTATAGGAACACTTTTGAATTGTTTACATTGTTTAAGTGTTGCTTTTCATATACTTGTACACGTTGCACTAAATTGATTTAAAGGCTTGTCCTATAAACAAGATAAGGTGGGAAAGTCATTACCCTCGCTTAGCCCACAAATAATATCCTCACTCGCTAACCCAAGCCTAACTAAAACTGAGTAGACGTTGGCCCTAGGGACATCTCAGACTCAATAGGAGTTGACCTAAGGGGAAAGTTGATTAGAATTTGACTCTTGCCAAATTGGTGTCAAAGGTTGGGGATTGAGAGGCAAAATCTCGAAGGCTGATGGCTTGACTAATTAGGCTCGTCGCTTTTAAGCGTGAATACCTCCCACCAATCTTTCCCCTACCTGACCGATTAACTTGTGGTCAGATTCTCCAATATCCCCCCCCCCCCCCCCCGTGGACAGTCTAACCAATTCGGAGTTATCTATGACTAAGGTCTACCCTAACTTAAGCTAGATTTTTCTCTTCTTGTTTGTTTGTTTGATTGCATATTTTTATTTTTGTTTTAAATCTTTGTGATATGGATTACAATTATAATTATTCCAATACATATAATGATCCATACTTCACATCGACCTCTTTTGACTCGGATATTACGAACCCGGCATGTCATAACTTTAACCAACATGACAGATTGGTCTTATCTGAATCAATATATTTCCCAGTCCTAATATTATGAACAAGACTAGAACAATCATCACCACTCTTTTTTCCAGTCCTAATATTATGAACAAGACTAGAACAATCATCACCATTCTTTACAGAGTCAGTGGGGATACAACTCTCCCGAGTCATGTGGTCAAAAATCTTACCAACATCCACCTTCATATACTCTTTTTAAAATCAACCTATAGAAGAAAAATCAGATTAGAAAAGAGTTATGAAGCCTTCCTTGAGTCCATATATTCTAAGAACTCACAAGCCCATGAAGATTTTCAAATCCAAGATTCTTACCCTATTTTTCAAGTCCCACCATAAGTGAGAAGAACCTAGAGATTTAGATAGGAGTATGAAAAACCTGATTCAGTTTGAAAATTATTTTTTCCAATCTTTCAATAGGCTAGAACCACAAATGAGTCATTTGATCAATATAGTGAAAGATAAGAATGAGAAAACTCTACCTAACACATGTTCGACCATTCTCGATTGCCCTAACCATATTGATAGGAACGAAAAATCTTGGTGTCTTGGAGACTTTGATCAAGATTCAATTTCATCACACAAAATTGAATTTGACCAATTCTAAATCTTGAACAAGTTGGCAAGTTTTCCATTCATTGAGATTGAACTTGAATGTGAATGTGACCCTGATCCCCAAACTTGTGATTCAGTTTTCATTTTCGAATCTATGTTGACTTCTGTATCCTTACCCAACTTGGACCAATTTCTCGAGCTAACATTTATTCTCATACTCCTAGATCTAAAAATTGTATCAATAATTTTAGATAATCACATTCCATTCATGGGAAAAGAATGTGAATTTCATTTTTTTTTGATTTGGACTCAATTCTTGAATCGAAACTGACTCTTGAATCTAAACTTGATTTAAGTCTTATTCTCGAATCAGTATTTGTTCCGTTCCTTTCATTTCAGAGCTCAAATTATCAAATTCATCATATCACACTCCTCTGTTGGACATAGGTATAAACCATAATAACTCCGTGATGATTTTTCAAAACTGGTCATATGAAGGGGATAATTTTCAGGATAGGATCTTGCATGATCCTATTCATTGGGGACTACAAATATTTAAATAGAAAAGAGGTCAATAAAGGTGGGTTCTAGGAATCACCACATTATTTTGATTGGGTAGCAACGCTTGACCCAATCCGACCACCACCACAACCACCACCTTAAGTAATATTTTCCTTTTCGTTCTTTTTTTTTCTGGGTATATGCATTCATTCATACATTGAGGACAATGCATGAGATAGGTGTGGGAGAGGGTTCTAGCATAACATAGATTTTCTTTTTATTTTAAAAATAACATTTTTTTTCTTTTAAAAACTTTTTGAAAAGAGAAACAATATTGTAACCTATTTTTTTTGTAAGAAATTAAGTTAAATTTAAGGAATAGGAGAATCATAGATAAGATTTCTTATACTTGATCAAAATAAGATTATTTGTTTGATTTCTAAAGTTTAGGAAGAAAATTTGAAAAAGTAATTTAGTCTTGATGTTTATCTTGATGTAATATGCATACTTTATACACTTACACACTTAGGGTTCAAAAACAAAGATTTTTATGCCATATAAAAAAGAAAAGAAAAAAAATTATACATAAAAAATTCTTTGATTAAGTTGGGCACTTGTGCCTCATAAAGCATAAATATTCACGCCTAAAGTAGTCCATATAATAAATAAAATACTTAGTTTTGTGGCCTTATTTGCTCGACTCCTTAAGTCCTTGGGTGTTTCTCACCCGGTGCCCTAAGACCGTCCGGTTTTGATGTCACTGACTAAAGGCTCATTACGTGGGTAGAATTGAAAGCCTAATAGAACTAAGGAATAATATCATCAAAAATATTAAAAAAAGAAAAGAAAAGAAGGCATAAGAGTTAGAGTTGAAGAACCCCGAGTCAAAATTTCACGGTCACAAAGGTGCATATGACTTAGGATAGAATAATAGACTAGATGAGAAATGCAGTTTGACTCCTTACCTTTATCGATTACAAGTTTTTGAATAGAGACTAAGTTTAGGAATGAAAATTTTAGTTTTTCTATAACTTAGAGATTACTTGAACCCTTATGATAATACTTCAAATTTTTTCTTCTTTTTCAAAATGCTTTTTGAAAATACTAACACTTTGTTTATCTTTCTTTTTAGATTTTGTGGGTGTAATTCACTGAAACCCTCACGAGACAAAACTCATCCTCTAGGAGTAACCTAGAGGTTTAACGGCTTGTTGCACATGCTCGTGCAAACGCGTGACCTGCGAAAGTAGTCTAATAATTTCTTTGATTTAGTTTTATTATTTTGCTCGAGGATAAGCAAAAGATAGGTGTGGGGGTATGATCGTATACGTATTTTTTATTTTTTTTATTACACTTCTACATTTATCATGTAATAAATTTGTTAATTTTCTTGTCTTAAATGTTATTTTGTAGAAGATAATCATGAAGAGAAAGAGGATTAAACTAAATATTTACCAGTTAAAATCAGATTAAACTGGATCTATTTAGTTAGCTGAGGATGATCCCGGATATAGTCACTTAATATTGGATCTTTGTGAATTAATTTGATTAAACTTAAAGATTAACAAAGATATCATCAAATCCAGAGATCAAACGGAGAAACCAACTGAGGTTAACTAAGGATCAGAGAATCAGAGAGCCACACTCCTTGGATGTGGCCACCTGGCCACATTCAGCCGCACAAACGTGGCCAAAGCCACGTTTGCGCGGCTTTGTTGTAATGGATGACAGAACTGTTTGGTGGGAGAAAATTTGAGTAAAATTTCCTTGAATCAAATGAAAGATTACAACAGATTAACACTCTGACTACAAGGGAGGGAAGATGTTTAGACTTGAATCTCCCCTTTGTTTAGTGCTGGGTTCTTGATGTGGCGGTGGAAAGTGAATCTTATTTTCCGTTGACCAGGTGAACATCAGGACCTCTTGGGAATTCTCTCTTTGGATAGCAGACGGAGTAACACAGCTCTTGTTGACCAGGAATCTCAAAGAGAATGTAGGCAAAGATTAACTTGTACGCAGCAAGTTGCTCGAAGAGTTGAACTCTCTCTTTCTTTTCGGTGGAAGTCTTGGTGCTTCTACAGCTCATAAGCGAAATTCTTCTCTAAGAGTTATCAGACTGACCGACCCCTTCTCCCTAGCAAACGGGGCTATTTATAGAGGTTTCAGGGGTGAACGTGCCCCATAAAAACGCTCCATAATGGGGGTTAACTTTCTCGTTATGTGGGCAGTAATTGACCTAATAACGAGGGCAGTTATAACTGAGACGCGGGTTTCGGCCCTCGCGCCTTGGTGTTGAAGCAATACTGAGACGCGGGTTTTGACCCTCACGTCTTGGTGCTGCAGTGATGCTGAGACGTGGGTTCGACCCTCGCGTCTTGATGCTACAGTGAATGCGGGTTTCAACCCTCGCGCCTTGATGCAGCAGTGAACGCGAGTTTCGACCCTCGCGCCTAGATGCTGCAGTGATGCTGAGACGCGGGTTCGATCCTCGCGTCTTGATGCTACTGTGATGGCTATGATTAGCCCTACGTCTGGAGTTTGGACTCTGCTTTTGATGACTTGTCTTTTAGTAATTTTAGACAGCCTACAGAACCCCCTCCAAAGTTTTTTGATATTCCGCGGTTGACAGGGACGGATTTCGAGATACTTTAGACTCTGGTTAAATTCATACTTCTCATGATTGGACTGACAATCATTTGAGATTCTCTGAGCTTGATCCTGTCTGGAATATGGTCTCCGTGAGTGTACTATAAAAACCTTTGAAGTCTCCAGAAATGGTCATGGTGAGTATCTAGATACGCAGTCTAAACCTCACCAGTGCTCTGAGTTTGTTGTTGGTGTACTTTGAACCAGGGGTAAATAGTCATCTGCTTGTGCCAGTGTACTGTTAAACTGAAAAGACTGAATGCAAGTCCTGTAGACGCAGGGGTCATGTTGCTTTAAAGACGTAGTCCTTACTTAGAGTGGGGAAGCATCATTAGTTTGCTACAGAGACGCGGTTCTTGTAGGGATGCGTCTTTTGAGATAAAGACGCAGCTTTAGCTCTGTGAACTAGGCGCGACTTTGGCCTTGCTGAAGAGGCGCAACTGTTTGAAGGAACGCGGTTTTCCGTTAAACACGCATCCGTGTTTTGGGCGCATTGCCACGTGTCAGCAAAGTTGAGGGGATATCTTTCTTTTGGCGCGCAAATTTTGCGTTGTATTTAATATGCACGCCACGCGTCAGACGGGGATTAGGCGTCGAGCCAAGCGCCGCGTATCTCTGTGAATCACTGTGCCTATAAAAGACAACAGTCTTTCAAGAGTCATCATTAGACTCTTCTTCTTCACTGAGCCTTTTAGGGTTAAGAAAAGCTCGAAGCTTTCTTCTGTTTTCACCATCTTCAACAGTGATCTCTCGGTCGAAATGGCGCCCAAGACTAAATCCACTTCTTCAACTTCGAGCGATGTCGCTCCGGAGGTTCACATGGGTGGTTCTTCTATGCATGGGGCCCCTATTTCAGGTAGTAAAACCATCTGATTTGGGTTTCCGCCATTGAAGGGGCTTATAGAGTTCTTTCAACTCTTAAGTCCCTTTTGAATGTGAACCGCCAATGTGGGCTCATGCCCGTGTTTGATCTTCAGGCGCGGTTCTTGAGTTGATAGACAAGACGTAGGTTTGACGACCTCTGCATCTTTCCTCTGTCAACTTGAGTCCGTATCTGCTTGTTGAACGTAAGGCCTCATTGACCCTTGTATTTCAGACTCAATGCTCAAAATGTTTCTAAGTGTGGGGAGTTCAGACGCAGACTTCTTGTAATTCTTGCGTCTTGTAAGATCAGATGCAAGTTTTAGTGAATCTCGCGTCTAAATCCGACACTTAGAAATTTTTCCAAGTTCTGGGTTTTGAAACGCGGGCTTCATGCAAGCCACGCGTTCTTTAAGTCTGGACGCAGATTTTGCTGGTCTCTGTGTCTGGATTCTCCCTGCGTTTGAATTTCAAACACTTAACCATTTTCTTTCAGATTTCTGACCAAGTGTTGTTCTCTTTGCAGTACGATACTCCTCCAAACCCTTTGTCCAAGAAGTGCCACTTTGGGCATGTAGGTGGCGCTAATCATAATCTGACCTTCGTGCTGCAGAAAACTTCTCCTGTGACTACTGGTAAGTTGAAGGAGCGAAAGGAGAGGATCTCCAAGGCCAGTATGGTGACCCTCCGGGAGATTATCTCTGATGGACTGTTTGAGACGGATTCTCGCACTCCATTGCGGAAGCCTGTTTTCCTCTTTGGCGACGGCCTTGACAAGGACGATAGCATTCTACATAACGGGGATTATAAGTGGCCCCGTCAGATAGGGGACAAGCGGTTCTTTCTTCCCAATATGGAGAGGATGTATCCCCTATCTTATCTTCAGCACATGTATGTTCACCGTGCGATGGATTGGGATCTTTCCCGATTTGTCTTCGGTGTCTCACTTGGCAGACTAGGTGCCAAAGAAATACACTCTGCCGGCCATAGGAAAGAGATTTTTGGTTTATTCCCGGACTGGTCAGATTTGAATATCCGAGAGGAGAGACCCCATAGTTGGGCACCACCTCCATCAATCAGTTCATGAAAGTGAGGGGTCATTTTTTCGTCGACTTCCGTCCACTTGGGTGGGTTCATTCTTCCAACAAATCCTGGTGGGGTAGGATGGTTGGATTTGTCCTTGCTGAATTTGGAGCTTTGCTGTAGCAAGTGGAGCTATACCACTCGGTCAGGGCTGTGCAGTACGGCCTCCCGCAAAGTTCCCATAATTTCTATGACATCCTGGAGCACTACAATCCTTTGACGGGCACATTTTTTACTCCAGTCGGAGAGATTGGGCTCGCCCTTCATGAGCTGTATGAGGTCTCGGGGCTTGTTATAGGAGATGCTCCTTTTATGAAGAATACGTTCTGACTTCTGAAGAACTTCAACTCTTGAAGAAGGAGAACCCTCAGGTGTACAAGACCTATTGGGAAGTGTTGTGCCACTTCCACATCTGCGGTCAAATAACCTCTTGGAGGAACAGGAGTGTCAAGCAGATGTCTTGGGCGAGTTACCTATTCAATGGTATAAATGAGAAGGACAGCCCAGTGACCAGCCTGGCTCCTAGCGCTGATGAAGAAATTGCTGAGAGGATCAATGCCTCTGCGAGCTCTTACACCACGGAGTCAAATGAGGACACTTTCAAATCTGATACGGTTTTTGAAAGTTTTCATCATCAGGCCCGAGTTCCCATTTCTGACCGGGCGCTATTGGCGGGCTTCCTTATGCTATGGCTGAAGCGTTGTGTGGTGCCAACACTGCCACATGAAGTAATTGTTGCCGATATGGTGTACCCGACAGTTTTGTTGGCCTACGGAAAGTCTATCGCCCTCCTTCCAGTAATGGTGGCTGGAATTCAAAGTGGGTTACGGGCTCTGGTTAAAAGCCTGCGCCAGGTGGAGGCCATTGTCGACTCCAAGGGCAGGCCGGAAGTTGATTCGGAGGGAAGGCCGAGAGTAAAGACCCCAAAACCCAGGATCAAGCTTCCATATACGTACTTGATGGCTTGGTACGTTATGCACTGCCCTTCACTGATGACGGCGGTGCCTCTGTCTGAGGGGTTTGTCCCTTTTGTGCAAAAGTTGGAGAATTCGAGCTGGTCCAACTACTATATGTTCTACGTTTGGAAATATATTCTGAACGCTTCGAACTACCAGCTCGACCGTTGCTTCCCCGAGATTACTGATGCATCTTACGGGGATAAATTTTCTGACCTTGCGGGACCAGATGATTTCACAAGACTGCCATCGGGAGTCTTCTAGTGGCTGATTAACATTCAGCCTGGGTATCTGCTCTTTCGGCAAGGGAACTCATGTACGATCGAGCCTTATATGCCGAGTCGTTTTGCTCGACAATTCGGCTATGACCAATTATATATTGGTAACCCCAATGCTAATCTCTCCTTCAGTGGGAATTTATTTGAGGGTGCTTGGGCATGGTACTATTGCGTGGCTGGAGGGACAAAAGTTGTTTTCAGCTTGCCTCACAAGACGCCCAACTGTTACACTAGCCTCAGCTTTTGTACTTGGTATTCCCTGGCTAGCAAGATGCCTGGTTTCAGAATAAATACCTCATGCATTAAAAGCATCAAGGCGTCTTATAAGGACAAATTGGGGTCCAATAAATGCGTGCGAGGTATGGACGAAATCAGGCAGCCGAGAAAGAAACAGGAGGGGAAACAGGGACAGGACCGAGGGCAGCAGCACCCAAAGAGCAGCCCATTAACAAGAGTCGGCAGGCTGTGTCCAAACATTTCCACGGTTCTGCTTCCAAGGGTGAGCCTACCCCGAAGAAGGCTAGGAGGGAACTGGAGGCTGAAGTTTCAATGCCCGAGGTAGTTCCTTCTAGTGTTGAGGAGCATAGGGAGGAAGAGGAAGATGAAGAGGAGATCTCCCTTCTTCGTCCTTGCGGTTTACGCAGCAGGAGCCCGTGATCTTGGAAGAAGGGGAACTTGCAGGTGAACCTGTCGTGGCTGAGGAGGCTGAGCGACCCGAAGTTGACTTGGTGGGGAGGGATGATGTTGAAATTCAAGGGGACTCAACTCAGCCTGGGCCTTCTTCAGTTCAAGAGAGAAGGGTGGAGGTGCAACAGCCCGGGTCTCCCAATGTATTGATACCCACCTCGCGGGTTGTCGATCCCAGCCCTACTACTGGGGTACCTGGTGGTAAGGTCTCGATTGCTGAGACCTCCTGTGTTGAACTGTCGTCTTCATCGTCCGAAGAACATGGATATTATTCTGGCGACGAAGTCGATTTTGGCGATGAACCCGCTCTTCCTGATACGAGCAAATTTTCGCATATTTCAGAGGAAGAAATACAAGGATGCGACCCTGTGACGGCTTTGCCGATAGCAATAATTGCTGCTACCGAAGGTACTTCCTCGTTTTCTTGAACCGTCTCCTTCTCAAGTTAGGAGAGGTTCTGATATTTACTTTTGATTTTCAGGGCTGGCTGCCGACAGTGAAGCTACGACTTCCTCTCAGATTGAGGAGATGATCTAAGAGCTGGCCCAGCAGGAGGGCCTTGAGGCTCCTGTTACCGGAATTCCTCAAGAGAGTGCAACTGTCGAAGTCAAGAAGGTTTCAACCCCACACGACCTGCCCAGGAATTCGCCATTTTCAGATCCTCAACTTGGTAAGAGAATACTGACGTATTGAATATTCTCCTTTTTATTGTCATCACTGACATTTTAGTGGCTTGCAGAGAGCACTGGGGTAGCTCAAGTAGAGGATCCTGCGGCAAGCATTGGTACGGAAGATAGTACAGTTCAAACTTTGGCCAGGGAACCCGATGCCGCATGGTTTGCTGTTGCTTCTGTTGCAGTGGAGGCTGCTACGACAATAACTGTCCCGGAGGTATCGGTGACTACCTCAGTACCTGAGAACCAATCGTCGGCCCCCCTTCTGCGCAAGATGAACTGATTCCCGTCTCTCACCCTGTCATGGAAAGGAGGTCCGGGAGTACATCAGCAGGGTTATCTCCAGCTAACGACGTGATGGAAGAGCTAGCACGTTAAATGGTGCAGCAATTTTTTACTTCCATGAGATCTTGTATTGACCTCATCCTTTTTGGGGGCAGCTCTTTCGAGTTTGCCCGAATACTTCTCGAAAATCAAATCGGGAACATTGGTCATACTGGGAGTCCTTCGCAGGCTAGGGCATGCCTGATGCTGGTGGAGCAGCTGGGGAGCCACCTGAAGGAGCTCAAGACTCTGGAGAATGCTGGCTCAGTAGAGGAGGCTCGGATAACTCTAAGCAAGCTTCTTGCCGCTCAAGAACATGAGCGAAAGGAGATGGAGGAACAAATAGCTGAAGAGGTCCGCCATCTCCAGCATTTCCAGGCTGACCATCAAAGGCTGATTGGCGATTCCAAGGAATCTGAAATCGTCATACAGAGTGCAAAGCAGGTTATGGTTACTGCTCGAGCTACTATCGCCAGGGCACAAGCCTTGATCGAGACCAATGAGCAGAAGCTTGTCGCTGCTAGAAAAAGGCTGGAGGAGCTGGAAACTGCCAAGACACAGGTTGAAGAAAACCTCTCTGCTCATTCCTCCAGATTAGAGTCTCTTCAAGCACAACTGGCTGCGAAGGGATTTTTGTCTGAGGAGGAGCTGCAGGTCCAAGCTCTGATGGAAGCTGAAGGGCACGTCAGCACGAGATGCACCGTCTCAGAGAACAAATCCGTTCTTTGGCGAAGCAAGATTATTAGCCTTCTTCTCCTTTTTGTATTTGTTCACCCCCCTTTTTTTTAAAAACACTCTATTTGCCAAGAGTGTCTGCATTACTTTTACAATTTTTGAATCAAATAATAAAAGTCTTCGAAATTTTGATCCATCTTCATCTTTTCAAGTTCTTTACTTGCTGTAGATGAACTCAATTTTCATAACCGTAGTCTTTGACTATTTGTAAAACGTAGTCTTTAGTCGGCCATGAATAATAAACTCAGGCTGAACTGAGTTCTTGAGCGAGACGTGGTTTTCATTCATAATGGAGACGCGATCCTGGGGGGGCGCAACCCTATGTCATTACTGAAGACGTCGTTCAAGCTCCTCAGGGAAGACGCGCGAACCATTCTTTTTGATACGGACGCAGCTCTGGCTTAAAGACAAAAAGGCGTTATTCTGAGACGCGAATTTGTGTTCTTCCATAAAGGGGACGCGGCCTTCATATTTATGAAAGGATGCAAATCTATAGTCGCGGCCCTTGATTCTGTCAGGATGCAGTGGAGACGCGGTCTTATGCTCCTCAAAAACTGACGCATGGATCTCAGTTAATTGATGGGGACTTGGCACTGGCTCAGTAGAGACGCGTCTCTGGACCCTTGATAAGGCATAAACCCAAGCTGTATTGAGTTTATAATGAGGGCACGACTTTCGTTTCGCAATGGAGACACAGATCCAGGCTCCTTGAGAATGGCATGGGCCTTCTCTAGTCGTTGAGGATGCAAGCTTCAGAACGCAGCTTTCAAGTTGATGCGACTCAAGACTCAACCTCTGAATGGACCCCATTCGCTGAGGAGACGCGGCTCTGAACCACTCCAAGAGACGCGGTCACGGATCTCTTAGCAGGAATGAAAAGAATGCAGCCTTTGGATTCATGAAGGGACGCGGGTTTCAGGACGCGACCTTTGAGTCCGCGCTTGACGCAACCTCCCAAGCGTCACATGCAACCCGTCTTAAAGATCTGGTTGGACCTTTAAATGCTAAATCGGCATTGACGATTGGGGACCTGTGTCCTTCAATGTTTCCCGAAGTGGCAGTCCACGCGTCAGCTCTTTATTGGGCTTTGACGTTAAATCTTTAAATGCCAAGTCGGCGTTGACGATTGGGGACTTGCGTCCTCCGATATTTCCTGAAGCGGCAATCCACGCGTCAGCTTTTATTGGGCTTTAACGTTCGTGCGGGAATTAAGGCCGATGGCTCTGATTTTTATGCCATTAATTACAGGCCATATGGCTGGCCTATAAATAGGACTCGCCCCCTTAACAGTCCATTGCTTAGACTGTTTCCCTTAAGGTCAGGCGCTCTGAGGGTCTTCATCTCGACTTAATCTTCTTCCTTCAATGGGATGTACCCCCATGGACAGCGAAAACTCAAAGCTTTCATGCTTTTCTTTAATCTTTCCTGAAGATTATCACTGTCAAGTGATTTCAAGATCAAAAAGCGTCCTTCTGAGTACCTTTTATATCCGCGCCTTGATGCGAAAAGTTCAACATCTAGAGGGTTCTTCTGTGGGTAGGAATTAATTGTCACCATGAAATACTCAGCCCAACTGAGTTTTAGTTTTGCTGTCCCTTGAAGAGATTCACTCTCTTGACCTTCTCTTGAAGCCTGACTGGTGCGCCCATTATTTGAAAGTCGCGCCTTTTAGACTTCTTGATGAAGCGCGAGTTGATTGAGTTTGAACTCTAACTCAAAGTCCTCTAGACGCAATGTGATGAACTCTGTATCTGGACTGTGAGACGCGAGCTTTGCATATAGAGCTCGCGTTTGAGGTTGTTGACATAAAAGATTTTTAATTCTGGCCAAGGGCTTCAGACTTGGATGTAGCAATCCTTGTTTCTCGAACAAGGATGTGACAACTTTCGCGTCTGGTTCTCTTTGCGTCTCTTATTTTAGACGCGGTTTAACACTAGACCGCGTTCAGATCTGTATGTATCTGAAGTCCACAACTTCGATCGCGTCTGTTTTTGTCGCAACAGGATTTTGACTTTCTGCGCGGGTCATCCCTGCGTCGGAAGTTTACAGCTATAGCCGCGTCTGTTCTTCAGTCTCTCTGTTCCAGAATTCTAACCTTCTGGTTTTTACTTCTTGCAAGTAGTCTCAATCAGCCTTTCGCATATTCGCTGGGCCCCTGGGAGAATATATCGGCCAGCGAACTCGTTCGATAGTCGAGCACTGGAGGAGAAGTCAAGTCTCCTGTTTATGGGAGACGAGGATTTACGCGACTGATGACATCCGTCAAGACCTCATTTGACATGATGCACCGGCAATGCCCCCGGGTTCATCATAGTCACAGTGGGTTTGGTGGCGAGTATGGTCCTCTTGCAGGTCACTGGAAAGAGGACGTCACCTGTAAGGTCTTGGATTCTCCCTTCACTTACCCCAGAAGTGACATCGATGAAAAATTCATGCTCATTGGATGACTTTCTGGTGGTAGAGATGTTCATCAACGAAAGGTCATGACCTATACCAGCTGGTCGGGTGGAATCAGAAGGCTTCACTGCATTTCGGCGTCAAGAAACACCATTGTTCTTAGTCAACGATGGACTCCTTCGATGTCTATGTCATGCATCATGATGTAATCAGCATCCGATCGTCACAATAGTGCTCAGCCCTTCTTTGGCGCTCTTTCAAACATCTTGTATTTGGAGTAGTGAGACTGCTTTAGGGAGTGAGTGCAACCTTTTACTAAGAGAGAGGGACTTCTTTGTACTCCTTTATTGTAACACTCAATCTTATTGTATAAGAGAGCGTCTTGTATCACTTTCATATGTCTGGATATAAATAAAAGCGACACTTTTGTTTTCTTCTTCTATTGTCTTGAATTCCCTTTTTGCATTGAAAATCAGACGAATAGAAGTAAAAGATTTTTGACTTGCTAAAAATATGATAATAATCCTAACGAGTCAAAGTTTGCAGGAAAATCCTGTTTCAGGAAATTCAACAATGTTGTCAGAAGTGTGATATTAACTTGACAGAAGTAAGATAATTCTTGTGGACCTGCCAATTTATAAATGAGAATGACAAGTGGAATTTGTACCCCCAGGGAGGATGAGTTTTCATCAGAGGTTCGGGATTAACTTGACTAAGACCTAGCTGGGATTTTAATGAAAACACTATTAACGGTGTAATGTTAACCTGACAATATTTTTTCTTTTTAAATGGACTTATTACTCTGTTGATGAGAATAACAAGTGAGACTAGACTCGCAGAGAATCTAGGAGGACTTTTTCCGTTAGAGGTGTGATATTAACTTAACGGGTTGAATACAGTCTTGTCAGAAGTGTGATGTTAACTCGACAAGGGTGTGAGTCAGAGGTGTGATATTAACTTAACTCAGGAGTGTTCCAGCTTCATTTGGGAAAACTGAAAGTGTCACTGTCATAGGTGTAACGTTTAACTTGGCAGTGAGGGTAATGCTAGAGGTGTAATTTTAAACTTGGCATTGATCATCTCGACTTCGACAGGGAAGTCCGAGGGAAAGTCATGGCCATAGGTGTATTGTTGAACTTAGCAATGACCTGGACGCTAGAGGTGTAATGTTAAACTTAGCATCGCTCATTTCAGCTTCGATACGGAAGTCTAAGGGAAAGTCATGGCCATAGGTGTATTGTTGAACTTAGCAATGACCTAGATGCTAGAGGTGTGATGTTAAACTTAGCATCGCTCATTTCAGCTTCGATACGGATGTCTGAGGGAAAGTGACTGTCAGAGGTTTATTATTGAACTTGGTAGCAACTTAATCACTGTTAGAAGTGTAATATAAAACTTAACAGTAATTTGTCAGAGGTGTGGTATTAACTTGACAGAAATTAGCTCGAGATAGGAGCGATTTGGAGACCTGTCGTTCTACTAATGAGAAGTGACAAGTAGAATTTGAAATGTCAGAGGTATAATTTTAACTTGACAGTGATTGATTTGCGATATAAGCAATTTTGAAGACTTATCATTCTATTGATGAGAATTGACAAGTGAAGTTTAAAGTGTCATAGGTGTAGTGTTAACTTGACAAATTTGAAGGCTTGCGACTCCATCTAAAGGTGAGACATGTAAGGTTTGTACTTACCAGGGAGTATTGAGATTTTTCATTGTGAGAGGTAACGTAGCAATGATTGTATTTTGTAGACCTACCATTCTGTGTATGAGAATTGGTAAGGGATTTTGGAGGAGAGAGTGGGACTAAATCCACTCAGGATTTTTAGCAAACCCTCAGCTATCAACGGATTTGGTGTGCCTTTACTAACTACCGTTTGAGTTGGGCTAGCCATGCTATTCCCCTTAGCATGATGAGTTGTCGAAGACTTATGTTGGGCTTAGAAGCCAACATTTTTCTCTGTCCTTAGCCGCCGGAGGCGTCGGATGTTTAATGAAGAGAGCAATACTAAAACTCAAGTTTCGCCTTTTGCTTCTTTCTCAATATGTACATCATATATCATGGTGCAGTCAGAGGTCAATTAGCTTGTCACTGATCTATCGTGATATGATCTAGTAAAGGAAAGAAGCTTTTCTTGGATCTGGAGTTTTGATCAGAGGTGTAATATTAACTTGATTAGAGGAAAAGTACTATTAAGGATAGTACTTCTTCAGGAATCTGCCATTGATCGGCATCATGAGTGTATCACCGTTTGGAGTTATGAGGCGATATGCTCCATTTGAGTAGACTGACTCTACTACAAATGGTCCTTCCCATTTGGGCTGAAATTTTCCTTTTGTCTTATGTGTCATTACCATAGGTCTTCTGATAGCTAAGACAAGGTCACATTTCTTGAAAGTTCACGCCTTAACTTTCTTGTTGAAGGCTCTGGTAATCCGGGCTTGGTAGAGCTCATTTGTTGTTGGGCCTGCAGACGTTTATCATCTAAGGCTTCTAGTTCTTGGAGTCGCAGTCGATGCTTCTCCTCCTTTGTCATCTCTGCTGTCAAGGCGACGCGTAGAGATGGAATTTAGATTTCTAGTGGAAGCACGGCTTCACACCCATATACCAAAGAAAATGGTGTAGTTTTAGTTGGGGTTCGAACAGTTGTGCGATAGGCCCATAAGCATTCACCTAACTTGTCGTCCCAGTCACGCTGACTTTTCGAGATGAATTTCTTGAGAAGCTTGCCAATGAACTTGTTGAAAGCTTCTGCGAGACCATTAGCGGCGGGGTAGTATGCCGTTGAGGACACACTCTGGATTCTGAACTTAGCGCAGAACCTCTGGAAAGCCTGACTGACGAACTGAGGTCCATTGTCATGGACAATTCGCCGAGGTACACCAAAATGGTAGATGACGTGATGTTTAACGAATTTGATCACATCAGATGACTTTACCTCCTTTAAAGGAATGGCTTCAGCCCATTTAGAGAAGTAATCAGTTATGGCTAAAATGAACCGATGTCCTTTTGATGATGGTGGGCTGATAGGGCCAACTACGTCCATGCCCCCACATCTCAAATGGCCAGGTAGAAGTTGTCGAGTGGAGGTATCCTGGTGCTTGATGGATGAAATCACCATGCACTTGGCAGGCGTGACATCTTTTGGCATAAGTGATGGCGTCAAAGATCATCTTAGGCCAATAATATCCCAACCTTTGGAGTCGATCCCCAAGTTTTGGGCCAGGTTGATGGGCTCCAGACATGCCGTCATGGGCTTCTTTCAATACCTCCTGCGCCTCTTTTTGTGACAGGCAACGAAGCAAGATCCCGTCATGCGACTGACGATACAGTGTTCGCGTAATCGCATTATAGTAGAATTTGGGGGCTTTCCTTCTAATGGCAGCCACTTCTTTGGTATCATCAGGCAGGATGCCGTATAAGGCATAATCAATGTAAGGGAATCGCCAGTCTCTAGGCTCTGGGCCGGTTGACGACTCAAGAGCTTCTTTGACTTGACAGTTCCCAATCGGCTTCTGGTAATCTTCAGAAGCGATTCTTGGGCAATACAGGTCGTGGCTGTGGACAAGTATTTTCTCTACTACTCCAGCTGGAAGGGCTAAAGAGGCGGCGAGAGACGCCAGTGCATCTGCATGCGCATTTTGCCGGCGGGGTACATGGTCGATGTAAAAGTTTATGAACCTCTCGGCCATGTGGACAGTTGCTTAGTAATAGGGTACTAGATCTTCATGTCTGACTTCGTACTCCCCGCGAACTTGGTTGACGATAAGTTTAGAGTCACCATATGCCTCGAGATTTTTAACGCCAATCTCATCGGCAATTCGCATTCCAATCAAAAGGGCATTATACTCCGCTACATTGTTGGAGCAGGGCTCGGTTAATGAGAAGGCTCGAGGAATCATATAGTTTTGTGGGGAGACGAGTACTACCCCCACTCCTGCTATGACATGTCCTTTCGGGCCTATTCTCGATGCACCGTCAAAGAAAAGTTGCCACACTTGTCTTTCAAAAGATGTCTGGGTTAGGCAAACTTCAGCGACCTCGTCTGGGAGGTCCTCATAAAGTTCGGTTGCCCTCGGATCTGGATGTTCAGCCAAGAAATCTGCCACTGCTTGTCCCTTCATGACTTTTTGTGGTAAAAAGTGCATTTCATATTGGGATAGAAGTATGGCCCATTTTGCCAATCGGTCGTTTAACGACGATGGCTTTGTCATGAGTAACCTCAAGGGTTAACCCTTGATATGACGTTTATAGTTTGGCCTACCAAGTAATGTCGCATTTTCTGGACAGCGAACACCAATGCCAAACATTCCTTCTCGATTGGGTTGTATCGATGTTCGGCCCCGATCATAGTTCTACTCAAATAATAGATTGCTTGGTCGTGTCCTTGATCATTTTTCTGGGCTAGTAAAGCTCCTAGAGAATGATCCATCGCTCGGACGTATATCAGGAAAGGTTTTCTGGACAACGGAGCTGTAAGGACTGGTGGTTGCGTGAGGTACCGTTTGATCTCCTTGAATGCTTGTTGGCAAGCATCATCCCAAATGAATGAGACACCCTTTTTCATCAATTTGGTAAAGGGTTGGCATCTTCCGAGAGGTTTGAGATAAACCTTCGGATGTATGCCAGTCGCCCTTGCAATCCCCTAAGCTCCCTGAGGTTCCTCGGAAGTTGCATCTCCTGGATAGCGCGAACCTTTTCCAGGTCCAGATGAATTCCTGTGGAAGTTACCACAAACCCTAAGAATTTGCTGCTGGCCACTCCCAGGAATGATTTGGCGGGGTTCATCTTCAACTGATGGGCCCGCATGATGCCGAAGATAGCCTTCAAATCGGTTATGTGATCACCTTTGGCGCGGCTTTTCACTGCAATGTCGTCAACATAGCATTCCACTGTTTTACGCATGTGCTCGTGAAAAATGGCATTCATAGCTCTCTGATATGTAGCCCCTGCATTCTTTAGTCCAAAGAGCATGATGGTGTGGCAGTATACCCCCAACGGTGTCCTGAAAGAAGTATGTTTTTCATCATCAGGATACATTATGATTTATTTATACCCTGAGAATCCATCCATGAAGGACATTCGCTCGAATCCACACGTATTGTCAATCATGACATCCGTGATTGGAAGTGGGAATTCGTCTTTGGGACAGGCCTCGTTTAGATCGCGAAAATCAATGCAGATCCGGATCTTTCCGTTCTTTTGGCAACGGGGACGAGTTGTTCTTCCCTAATGAATCCAGAGTCTATAAGTTTTTTGACTTCTGACTGAATTGCCTCCATTACTTCTGGACGGAACCGTAGCTGCTGTTGTTTGACTGGCTTTACGTCCGAGTTAATGTTTAGGCGATGCATAGCCACTCGAGGATCAAGTCCAAGCACGTCCTCGTAATTCCAGGCGAAAACATCTATATATTCTCGCACAAGAGATATTAAATCTTCTTTCTCGGAGGGTGATAGGTTTTCGCTTATAAAGATGGCTTAGGATTAGCCTCATCTACTAGATTAATCTGAGCAACCTTATCCTCTGTGGGTGGCTTGCGCTGTTCAAAGAGAGTATACCAAAGAGCATTTAAGTGTTTGATCTAAGGATCTGTATCAAATTGGATCATTTCTTCATCTCTGTCTTCCAGGTGACCGGTTGAGACCATATTCACTAAAAGTTCTCTGAAGATGTTGCCGACACTAAAATCTGACTCCCACGATGACGTGCCTGATGAGTAAGTATGGCATAATGACTCTTCGGATTCAGAGGTTGATGGGATCGGAGTTGACACATAACCCAACCCCCTGCGAGTTCGATGATAATAATCAGGGGTTTTCCCTTTTGGAACGAAAGATATGCTTTGTCGAAGTTCAACCCAGGTCCGTTTGTCAGATCATACCCCATGCTTTCCATCATTCTGAGTACATTTGGCTCATAATGAATGAACTGAGGGGGTCCTTCTCGCTTTCTGATTCTTCACGAGACATCGGCTCAGATTTGATCTGTCCGAAAAGAATTAGTTTTTGACCTTTCCGTCGTACTAGAACCATAAATATTGATTCTTGCGCATCACCAGCATCTTGGTACGTTTCAAAGGATGATTTCACTGGTACATGCAATGATGTTAAAGCATCCATTCCCGACCAGGGGTCCTCATCCACTTCAGTACTAGTGTCTGACGGCACTGAATCAGAAGCAAACACAGAAAGATAAGCCAAATCTAATTCTTCATTAATATACCATCCGTCTACATCATTAGCGGTGTTATCAACATCGAGCTTATTAATGCTCGTTACAAGTGGATCTAATTCCTACATGCACTCTTCTTTCTCTAGCTCGATGTCAGCTTCATTACCAGAGTCTGGCTCCTCTGGTTGCGGGATCTCATTTGTTTCCACAGAGTCCCGGTACAGGAGGGAGTCTGTGAAATAGTTCTCGACTCCCTTGAACGGATGCCTTTCGGCAATCAACGTTCGTACCTTTCCACTCCCGTCGATGTATTTCATGACTTGATGGAGAGTGGAGGGAACGATGGAATTACGATGAATCCATGGTCGTCCCAGCAGCAAATTGTATGAGGTGTCGGCATTGATCACGTAGCATGTCACTTCCGACTTTAAGTTCCCAATCTGGCATTTGAACTTGATCTTCCCCATTGAGCGGGTACCATTGGCATTGAACCCATAAATGGTCGTCTAGGTAGCGCTCAACCAGTGGGTAGGAATCCCTAAATGTTGCATGACCCGGTGAGGCATAATGCTCAATGCGGACTGATCGTACACATTTTTTGCATTCTTTTCATTACACTCCTACATTTATCGTGTAATAAATCTGCTAATTTTGTCTTAAATGTCTATTTTATAGAAGATAATAATGAAGAGAAAGAGGATTAAACCAAATAAATACCAGTTAAAATCAGATTTAACTGGATCTATTTGGTTAGCTGAGGATGATCCCAGATCTAGTTAGAACAAATCAAAGATTGGAGCAAATGTTCAACTGAAGATCAGAGCAAATCAGAAAGATAACACCAAATGAAAACCAGTAAAATTCATATTTCTCTAAATCCATTTGGTTAGCTAAAGATCAATCGATGATAATATCAAATACTGAGAGATAAATGGATAGAGAGAAGATCAACGGATGAGATGAAGCAAGTTTGACTCAGATTCTGACTGGATACATTTCAGTATTTGAATCATAACTTTCGCTACTGAATCTCAAATCTGATAATTCAAGATGATCCAGAAAGAGGACTTATAGAGATACAACTCTTATGTTGATCACTATTTCTAATTCTGTCATTTGATAAGTGATATTTAGCAATAACACGCCAACAAACTACAGATCAGAACTGAATATCCACATCAAATCAAGTTGGAGATAAAGGAGGATTCAAATTCAGAAATAGCCAGCTTTTCCTATCTTCATACTCCTCTAACCTCTGCATTTCTTCTATAAATACCTGCAATTTCAAAGGCAAGGGGGACGACCAAGCAGAGAATAGAACTTAGGATAATTTGTAGTTTGTAACTTAGGTTTTTAGTTTTCTTTTTATGTAATTTTTACTTTTCTTTATGTAACTGAGAGGAGAGATGACTTTCATGGAGGAATGAGAGCAAGCTTGTACTACAGGTGACACCAGTGTAAGTAATCTCTTCTTTCATTATTATTTGAATCGAATCAAAGTTTCTTTTTCTTTCTTTACTCTTGTTTTCGTTTACTCTCCTCTGACGTGTTGCAATCCAAGAGAATCCGATAGCCTCGAGACTGCTTAGCCATTGCAAGTGCCTTTGATGGCCTATGGTGATGAACAACCCTTCTCTTGCTAGTATAGTTTTCCCTTTTATTCGTAGTGTAGATCGAGAATAGGGAAGATCCTATACGCCATGCTTGATTGCCTTCAAAGACAAGGTAAGTCGTCGCAACGGATCTAAGGTATATGAGCACTGAAGAGGTAAGTAATTTTTAGGTTATCTTTCTTTTCTTTTATTCTTTAGTTTCAATATCACAAGCTCCAACCATCTTTATCACTCTTTTCCATTCTTTGTATATAATTTATTTTTCTTTTTTCATCTTCTTAATCTACCATCTTCTTCCTAATTTGACTTTAACTCTTTTTCATTTTCTTTTTAAGAACTAAAGAAGAACTTTAACCATACTTTGTATCTTAAAAGAAGACTTACTAAAAAGCTTCCATCGCTAGTCCCTCCTTGTGGATCACGACCCGCATATCCACTTGCTATTACGGTAGTATTGAGCACCTTACACTTTCTATCTTAAAGTTCTGAAATTCTGTATTTTTATGTGCAGGTTCAAGCTCAATCACGGACCCTGGATCTACCTGAATACGCCTTACTTCAGATGACCCGATGTACCCTGTGAAGTATAGGGGTCGATCATGTTTCCCTTTAACCTGCATATCATCCGCCGTGAAAGTGATGCAGGGATCATTTTGGGATGCGTGGAGGCAATCCTCTACATCTTCCTCCGTGGTTCAACCGGCACCTGTGTCATGAAAATCTCAGCGTCAGCAAGAGCCTCTCTCAAAGCTTCTCTGATTGACTTTGATAGCCTCAGGAGCTCGTAAAGAGTAATCCGGGCTGGGGTATTGGCCAGTTGAGTCAGGACGTCAAAGCGGTAAGGTGTTGTGGATCCTTCCGTGATATCTTTTGAGAGAGCTTTAGAAAACCGAAGCTCTTTCTGTCCCTCCACAGGTTGTTTTGTGGAGGGCTTGGCTGACTCTGTAGCGGGTTTTGGAGGGATTGCTACCATTTTGTCATACTTTTTTAAATATGACTGGCCCAAACGAGTTTCCGCCACAAGTTGGTTGGTTCTGCAGCGAGAACTATTGTTTCCTCTTCTGAATCAGTCAATGAGGGAACATCGGTTTCTGCTTCGCGGGAAGAAACACACACCACATTGCAGAACGAAGCCTTTGCCTTGCCTTTGGACCTTCTGCTGGTAACAGTGGTACATTGCTGGCCATCCATAAGGTCAGGATGAACCCACATAATTTCCCCCTGAGGTGCGGGGATAGGAACAAGACCCTTCTCTTGCTGATGGTGGGGGTTGATTGAGGTAAAACCTGCACAAAAATACGAAATTTCAGGTCTTATAATAAAAATGTGCAAGTGTTCAATTCTTCCGCTATAGCAAGTGGCTATGCGGGTCGTGATCCACAAGGAGGGTTTGCGATGGAAGCTTAAGGTTCTTTATTGAAATCGTTAAGAAGAAAAGCGAGAGTTCTTCTCTGTTTTTAAGAAGTGAAAATGAAAAAAAGAATTATGTTAAATTAGAGAGAAAATGAGAGATGAAGAAGGTGGAAAAATCAGAAAACAATGAATCGAATATGTACAAATGAAGTGGAGGAAAAAGAGTTAGAAGAGGTGGTGATATAATTTACACAAATGAAAGAAAGGAAAGAAGATGAAGAAATACTTACCTAGGTTGAGTGATGACCTACCTGGAAAACCGTTGAATGTTCTACCTTTGCTTCGGAGGCGTTCAACGCATAGATCATAAGCTCGAGCTCAGTCCCCGTGCACATTATATCGTCAAGCCTAGCAAGAACGAAGTGATGCGGATCTTGGAGGAGGAGAACGTCTTCATGAACTATCGCTGGCTCTCACGTAGCTTAGTTATACTTGCTTTGGAATTCACTTGTAAACTCAACAACAACAACCAAGGTAAAGTAAAAGAGGAAGACGAAACAAAAGAAAATACGAACATAAAAAGAACTTTTACCTTTATTAATTGCAGAGACAATGGAAGAAAGGAGAAGGGTACATCGTCGGTGTCACTCTCAACATCAGCCTCTCTCTCTTACTTACATTAATCTTCTTCTACCCTAAGTTACATACAAATTACATAAAAGAAAAGAAAAACCTAAACTATAAAGAATGAAAACTAGGCTAAATCCTAATCTCTGCCTTCCTTCTCCCTGCTCAGCTAAAACCAGTATTTATAGGCAAAAAACCTAAAGGAGAAGATCCCAGGAAGATTGGGGGAATCTCCTGGTCTGATGTATTTCCCGTATCTTCTTCTGATTTTCTTGTTTTTTTCTTCAAAAGTTGACAAAACAGCCTTTGATTGTGCTTGATTCGGGGAGGATTCTTCTCAACCTTCCTTATATGCCAAGATTTTGCCTTGATTTAGGGAGGATTCTTCTCAACCTTCCTTATATACCAAGATTTTGCCCACAGGGAGGATTCTTCTCAACCTTCCTTATATGCCAAGATTTTGCCCTGATTTCTTCATCTTGATTCAAGGAGGATTCTTCTAAACCTTCCTTATATGCCAAGATTTTGCCTTGATTTCTTCATTTCAAATTTATTCTGAATTAATCAGAATTTGATGGGCTTTTGGGCTTGTTTCTCTTCATCTCCTTAAGGAATGGGCCTGCAAATAAATTAAACATTTAATTAGGACAAAGCAGATTTTATTCTATAATAAGTATGGAAATATGATAATAAATGTGCAACATTAGTGACCAATCACACCCCCATACCTATCTTTTGCTCGTCCTCGAGCAAAACAACTAAACTATACTAAGGATTATTAGACCACTTTCGCAGGTCACGCGATTGCACTGAGCATGTGCAACAAGCCGTTAAACCTCTAGGTTTCCCTAGAGGACGAGTTTTGTCTCGTGAGGGTTTTCAGTGGATTACACCCACAAAATCCATAAAGAAAGGGAATTAAAGAGTTAGTATTTTCGAAAAGCATTTGAAAGGGAAAAATATTTGAAATATAATTGTAAGATCTAAGCAATCTATAAGTTATAGGAAAACTGAATTTTTCATTCCTAAACTTAGTCTCTATTCAAAAATTTGTTATCAATTAAAGTAAGGAGTCAAGTTGTACTTCTCATCTAGTCTATTACTTTACCCTAAGTCATATGCACTTGTGACTGTGAAAATTTTGACTAAGGGTTCATTAACTCTAACTCTTATGCCTTATTTATATATATATAATTTTTTTTTGGTGGTATTATTCCTTAGTTTAGGCTTTCTAATCTGCCCATGTAACGAGCCTTTAATCGATGACTCCCAGACCAGACGGCCTTAGGGCACCGGGTGAGAAGACACCCCACGGACTTAAGGACTCAAGCAAACAAGGCCACAAAACTAAGGATTTTATTATATGGACCTCTTTTAGGCGTGAACACTTATGCTTTATTAGGCACAAATACCCAGCTTAATCAGAGGATTTTTATATATATTTTCTTTTCAACTTATCTAATCATCTTTCGCATAAATACTAAGGCTTTCTTAGGCCAAAGCACCTAGCTAATCAATAATTAGATTTGTTTATCTTTTTTTTTTTTTATAAGGCATAAGAATCTTTGTTTTTGAACCCTAAGTGTGTAAGTGTATGAAGGGTGCATATTTCATCAAGGTAAAGATCAAGACTAAATTACTTTGACAAATTTTCTTCCTAACCCTAAAAATCAAACAAATAATCTTATTTTGACCAAGTATAAGAAATCCTAATTTAGATTTTCCTATTCCTTAAAATTAACTTAATTTCTTACAAAAAATATGTCAAAATATTGTTTCTATTTTCAAAAAGTTTTTAAAAGTAAAGAAAATGTTAATTTTTTTTTTTATTATTTTTTTAAAACAAAAGAAAGTTATGTTAGACCCTCCCCCACACCTATCTCATGCATTGTCCTCAATGTATGAATTAATGCATAGATGCATGAAAAAGAAGAAAGGGAAGGAAAGGTTACCTTAGGTGGTGGTTCCGGTGGCGGTCTGATTGGTCCACGAAACGCGGCCCAATCAACTTTTCTTGGGTCTCGGAGGAACCCACCAGAAATATCTTTAATATAACCCATTAAAAAGATAAATCCATGAAGGATCTTTATTAAATATTTAACCCCATCTAATTTCCATATTCCATAACTAATTTCCGAGTCAAATTTATCAACCACCTCGTCCCAGAATGGAGTATGAAATGATAGAACAGTTGACTTGGACTCAGGAAGGACAGGAACTAATACCGACTTAGGAAGGTGACTTAAGTCAAGTAAAGGTTCAGGAGTCGAAATAGGTTCAAAAATTGGGTCCAAGTCAAGAAGTTGAAACTCAAGTCCGCATGTATTTTCCAACAATGGAATGTGACCTAATATGGGTGATTCTAGTTCAGGGATGAGAGGTGATGGAATCAAAACCGACTCTAGAATATTATTCAAGTTTGGTAATAGAACAGAGTCAATATTGATTCAGAAAGTTGAACTGGATCACAAATTTGAGAATCTAGGTCATATATCTCATTGAGTTCAATATCATAAAAATGAGAACTTGCCAATTTGTCAATAGGATCTTCAAAAGTGTATAATTGGTCAAGTTCAATATGATCCTCAAAGATGGGTGATTCAATTTCATTATGAATTGGTACAGGATCCAATGTTGACTCCGGGAAAAGATCGAAATCAGGTGAAGATACCGGAGTCATAATCGAATCGGGAAGTAAAATAGAATCACTAAGTTGGGGTTCAGGATCATATTCATTTTCAAGTTCTATTTCAGGAAAAGGATAACTTGCTAAACTGTCAATATCTTTTTCAAAATTGGAGTTTGGGCACGTTCAAATGGTTGTTCTGAAATGGAATCTTGATTTTCAAAACTACATGATTCTTTGGCTCTAACAGAATAGTTAGTGACATCAGGACGGTGGGAACGTAGAGATTCGACCATCATATCTATGTCACGGTTACGAGTGTTTGAGCCTGAGTCATGGCTTCAAGCATCTTTTCATAGTTGATAGGTTCATTGTTTTGATGAAAAGATGAAGAATTGTCTTGGAAGTGGTAGTGAAATTGTGAGTCCATCAGATTTTGGGATTTATGTTTGGACTCACGCATACTCATTTCCATAATTGATGGTTTCCTATTTTGGACGGGTGGAACTGAGTATGAATCTTGAACATAATATGGACTGGGTGGAGAAGGAGGACAATTTGGTTGAAAATCTGACTCGGGGTAGGTGAATCCCCACTGACTCTGTGAAGAGTTGAAATCGTTATGGAAATTATAGTCATATGATGGGGGACATGGGTTATATTGATTCGGATAAGACCAATCCGGCACACTAGGTTGGTCAAAGTTATGATTTGCCGGGTTGGTAATATCCGAAAATGAAGTCGGTGTGTAATATGGATTATTATTGTAGTTGAAAAAATTATTATTATGGTCCATATCACACAATAGAATACAAACAAAGAAAAAACAAACAAATAAACAAACAAAAAAGAAAAAAATTTAGCCTAAGTTAGGGTAGACTTAGGACCTAGACGACTCCTAACTGGTTAGACTGTCCACGGGAGGTCTAATGTAGACTTTAACCACAAGCTAATCAGCCAGGTCAGGGCAAGGTTGGTGGGAGGTTTCCGTCAAAGACGTTCCTTAATTAAATAACCACCAACCTTCGGGCTTTCGGCCCTCAATCCCTTTCCTAGACACTGATTTTGTAGGAGTTAGATTCCAACATTTTTCCCCCTTAGGATAATCTCCTAATTGAGTCCGAGATGTCCCTAGGGCCAACGTCTACTCAATTTTAGTTAGGCTTGGGTTAGTGAGTGCTTGGAATGTAATTTTTGGGCTAAGGAAGGGTGATCAAATCCCCACCTTATCTTGTTAATGGGTTAGTGCCCTTAAGATCAATTTGTGCAAGTGTACAAGATATGTAAGATTCACTCAAAGCGATATAAATCAACCAAGAAGTGAGTCCTATGCTAAATGCAATGCATACGTACCTTGCTCCAGCACTCTTCAACAGTAAAAGTAAATGAATTGAAAAGACATGTGCCTAAAATGCAAACGTCTAATCAATTTTTAACTTTTGCAACAAACTTTTTACTGTTGATTATTAGCAGGTTTTTGTGATGGCATATAAGAAATAAATAATTGCAGCAAACTAGAATTTGCAAAGCTAGCAGCCCTGCAAAAACCTGTTAGTAGTCAGCTCTTTATTGCCGCGGATCCACGGGTTTTGCTGTGGGAACGCGGCAATTCAGAGGGCAATGGGTCTCTGCTTTCTAGAGCAAAGGCCCAATACCACTTGTATGTCACTGCAATATTAATTTCCTGCTTTGATTGCCCTGTAACCTGCAACAGAGAAGAAAATTCGTTTTAGTTCTAAAAAGTTTTCAAGAAAAATTCAGATTTCAATAAAAACATGTTACCCTCCCCGGCAACGGCGCCAAAATTTGATTGAGGTAAAACCTGCACAAAAATACGAAATTTCAGATCTTATAATAAAAATGTGCAAGTGTTCAATTCTTCCGCTATAGCAAGTGGCTATGCGGGTCGTGATCCACAAGGAGGGTTTGCGATGGAAGCTTTACGGTTCTTTATTGAAATCGTTAAGAAGAAAAGCGAGAGTTCTTCTCTGTTTTTAAGAAGTGAAAATGAAAAAAAGAATTATGTTAAATTAGAGAGAAAATGAGAGATGAAGAAGGTGGAAAAATCAGAAAACAATGAAGCGAATATGTACAAATGAAGTGGAGGAAAAAGAGTTAGAAGAGGTGGTGATATAATTTACACAAATGAAAGAAAGGAAAGAAGATGAAGAAATACTTACCTAGGTTGAGTGATGACCTACCTGGAAACCGTTGAATGTTCTACCTTTGCTTCGGAGGCGTTCAACGCATAGATCATAAGCTCGAGCTCAGTCCCCGTGCACATTATATCGTCAAGTCTAGCAAGAACGAAGTGATGCGGATCTTGGAGGAGGAGAACGTCTTCATGAACTATCGCTGGCTCTCACGTAGCTTAGTTATACTTGCTTTGGAATTCACTTGTAAACTCAACAACAACAACCAAGGTAAAGTAGAAGAGGAAGACAAAACAAAAGAAAATACGAACATAAAAAGAACTTTTACCTTTATTAATTGCAGAGACAATGGAAGAAAGGAGGAGGGTACATCGTCGGTGTCACTCTCAACATCAGCCTCTCTCTCTTACTTACATTAATCTTCTTCTACCCTAAGTTACATACAAATTACATAAAAAGAAAAGAAAAACCTAAACTATAAAGAATGAAAACTAGGCTAAATCCTAATCTCTGCCTTCCTTCTCCCTGCTCAGCTAAAACCAGTATTTATAGGCAAAAAACCTAAAGGAGAAGATCCCAGGAAGATTGGGGGAATCTCCTGGTCTGATGTATTTCCCGTATCTTCTTCTGATTTTCTTGTTTTTTTCTTCAAAAGTTGACAAAACAGCCTTTGATTGTGCTTGATTCGGGGAGGATTCTTCTCAACCTTCCTTATATGCCAAGATTTTGCCTTGATTTAGGGAGGATTCTTCTCAACCTTCCTTATATACCAAGATTTTGCCCACAGGGAGGATTCTTCTCAACCTTCCTTATATGCCAAGATTTTGCCCTGATTTCTTCATCTTGATTCAAGGAGGATTCTTCTAAATCTTCCTTATATGCCAAGATTTTGCCCTGATTTCTTCATTTCAAATTTATTCTGAATTAATCAGAATTTGGTGGGCTTTTGGGCTTGTTTCTCTTCATCTCCTTAAGGAATGGGCCTGCAAATAAATTAAACATTTAATTAGGACAAAGCAGATTTTATTCTATAATAAGTATGGAAATATGATAATAAATGTGCAACATTAGTGACCAATCAGGGGTCTATGTTGATCATTCTTAATTCCCCTTTTGGGATGGGGACTACTCCAGAGGGTGTTGGAGGTTGTCTTCCAAACTGGAGGAACGATGTCATATTAGCCGTCACTTGCTTCTGCTCTGGACGAAGTTTTAGTACCTCTGCGTCAATCAGAGCCTGAAGGATGTCTTTGAAGACATAACAGCTCTTGGTGGGGTGTTCCAGCATCCTATGATACAGGCAGTAGTTGGGATTATCGGTTTTATCAACTTGTTCAGGACGTCTAGCTTCGGGAAGCTTCAGTCTGTTTCTCTTGTTAAGTAATTTGAACAGCGAGTCAAAATGTTCGTCCTTGAAGGAATATTGCTTGCTGGCGCGCGGCTGACTTGAAGAGCCACTCCCCTTGACCGGTTGAGGTTTGACAGGGGATTTGGTCTCTGTCGCCAAGTTATCCTTCCTTTTTATTTGAAGGGACGCGTCTGGCGCACGCCTTGTCGACTTTTCGGGTCTGGGTTTGTTTTCTTCTGCCCTAACCCTGGCGATAATTTCTTTAGCCTGTTCACCTTGCTGGATCAATTGTTTCCAGGTGCGGCTTTCAGCAACTCCTATTTGGGCGAGGAGTTAAGTTTGCAGATTGTGGCGGCATGTTTCCACCAGGGTGACCTGGGTCATACTGCTTGGACATCGGAGTGCTACATTCTGAAATTTTTCTATGAGTGATTTGACGGACTCCCCCTTTCACTGCTTTGTAGCCAAAAGAGTAGGCATTGTGACCTCTGAGTCGTCTTCAAAGAAGCGTGTTAGGAAAAGCTTCTCCAAATCGCCCCAATTTTTAATGGAGCCTTCCGGGAGCTTCATGAACCATTCAAAGGCGAGCCTTTTAGGGTGCCGATGAACAAACGTGCCAGGATGGCATCGTTATCTACCACGTTCCCCGTCTGAGATTTAAAGTAGTAGATATGTTGGTTCGGTGACCCTTGCCGTCAAATGCTTGGAGGGTCGGAGCTTTGAACTTGGGAGGGTATGGAACAAGGTCCCACTTGGCTGGATATGGCCGGACTACTCCTGCTTCTTGGAGGCCTTTCCGATTAGCAAGGACCTCGAGACGTTGCTCTAGTTGGTTCATTCTTTTAGAATGAACCCCTACATGGTCTCGGTTGTCTTTCTCCTGCGATGAGGATTCAGACGAGCCAGAAGTAGATTGCTCTTTCTCCTTAATATGTATAGAAGATGAGCTTTCTCCCTCTTTTCGTTTGCCTTTAGACTTTTTAGAGGAGGCTTTGTCGGTTGACTTCCTCATGTCTTCAAGCAATTGTGCCAGCATCTGCTTGAGGGAATCGATAGATTCTTGTTGAGCACGAATCATCTCGAATTGTTCCTTCTGGACCTGGGCTTGCTGCTCCAAGCGCCTGGCTGTCTCCTCAGGAGTATTTGTCATGTATATAAAGGCCTCCTTCTCTATGGAAGAGTGTGAAGCCTGTGACTCTGCAATAGCGGAATGCGAGTCATTTACTTCAATGCCCCGAGCCAGGGCACTGTAATTGATCGGGGCAATTACCCCAGTCCGAGTTTGAGTATGCCGGTACACTCTTTCTGGTTCTGTGTCAGACTCGTCAGAGTTGACCACAGGTTGCTTTCCCCTACTCCTGCTTGTCATGTTTGCAGTGATTTCAGGGTACTCAGTGTCAGAGAAAGTCCTCCTTCTGTGGGAGCGATTTCTTTTAGCTGATCGGGGAGCTAGAGTTAGCTGTCTAAATTTATACTGCTGGCTTGCACGTGAACTGCAACGGCACTCAGAGAGTATTGTGGTAAGCCGTTCGCAGCAACACGATGGAGTGATCCGACTAGCACTTCTCTTCCTTGTCAAATAATCTCTTAGATCCGCGGGAGGGGAATCGAAGAGATTAGCTTCGGATTGTCGAGGGCTTTCCAACTTACGAGAGTTCTCCTTGCTTCGAAAAGCTGAGATGCAGGGTTCTGAGACGTGGGGCTCATGAACGCAGCTCTCACGTTGCAGCTCTGAAACGCGAGTCTGGCGTCTCTGGTGAGAAGAGACGCGGCTCTCGCGTTGCCGTTATCGCATCTGAGTAGAGATGCTTGAGAAATGCAGGGCTACTGGGTCCCGCGTACAGAGGCGCGTATCTCGTGTCTTTGATAAAGAGCACGAACTTCGCGTTGGCGTTTGGGAAGCAGTGCTTCAGAAACGCAAGCTTGGTGAATCTCACATTTAGGTTGCCAAACGCGGACTTCACGTGTCTGATACGGTTTAGAAGAGACGCCGATCTGAACTTCGCGTCCTATCTCTGTAGGACAAATAGTTGTTCCAACTTGTAGTTGACGCGCACGCCGCCTTTGTCGCCGCTCAGCGTTCCGGTTACGTCGTGTGGGTTGAAGGGAACCCCGGCAACCTGGCGCTGAGGAAGGGGATGGACGGGCTGGACATCAGGAACGTTAACCACGCGGGTCTCCTGGGAGACGTTGACGCGGGTGTTACGCATGATGCGATTAGCCACGACATCCTTCTCACCAGTCGCGTCTGAGAGGATCTCAGAGCGGAGTTGAGAGCAAGTCCCCGAAGAGACTTTTCGGTAGACCTGCGCCTTTGGGCTCTTAGAGTCATAAGAGAGGAACTCTTCATACTTCGCCTGGTCGAATTCTACGACAAGTGATTCGACCGTTTTTCCCATACAGGTGACGTCACCTTGTGCCACAACTTGCTTGTCAGTAGAGAAAGTGTTCCCCAGCGGAGTCGCCATCTCTTGTTTGGTGGGAGAAATTCGTGTAAAATTTTCTTGAATCAAATGAAAGATTACAATGGATTAACACTCCGACTACAAGGGAGGGAAGATGTTTAGACTTGAATCTCCCCTTTGTTTAGTGCTGGGTTCTTGATGTGGCGGTGAAAAGTGAATCTTATTTTCCGTTGACCAGGTGAACGTCAGGACCTCTTAGGAATCCTCTCTTGGATAGCAGACGGAGTAACACAGCTCCTATCAACCAGGAATCTCAAAGAGATTGTAGGAAAAGATTAACTTGTACGCAACAAGTTGCTCGAAGAGTTGAACTCTCTCTTTCTTTTTGGTGGAAATCTTGGTGCTTCTACAGCTCACAAGCGAAATTCTTCTCCAAGGGTTATCTGACCGACCGACCCCTTCTCCCTAGCAAACGGGGCTATTTATAGAGGTTTTAGGGGTGAACGTGCCCCTAAAAAATGCTTCATAATGGGGTTAACTTTCTCGTTATGTGGGCAGTAATTGACCCAATAGCGAGGGCAGTTATAACAGAGACACGGGTTTTGGCCCTCGCGCCTTGGTACTGATGCAATACTGAGACGCGGGTTTTGACCCTCACGTCTTGGTGCTGCAGTGATGCTGAGACGCGGGTTTCGACCCTCGCGTCTTGATGCTGCAGTGAACACGGGTTTCGACCCTCGCGCCTTGATGCTGCAGTGAACGCGGGTTTCAACCCTCGAGCCTAGATGCTGCAGTGATGCTGAGACGCGGGTTTCGACCCTCGCGTCTTGATGCTACTGTGATGGCTATGATTAGCCCTGCGTCTGGAGTTTGGACTCTGCTTTTTGATGACTTGTCTTTTAGTGATTTTTAGACAGTCTACAGGAACGTTTGCTTCCCATATCTTCTTACTCCTCTGTGTTTCTCCTATAAATACCTGCAGTCTCGAAGAAAAAGGATGATTCAGCAGAGAAGAATAAAGCTAGAATTTTAGTTTACTTTTAACTTAGGTTTTTCTTTTTCTTTTTAATGTAATTTTTCATTTTTTATGTAACTGAGATCAGAGAGAAGTTTCATGTTTGAAAGAGAAGAAGGTTGCATCGAGAAGTGACGCTGGTGTAAGTATTCTTCCTTTTTTCATTGCTATTCAATTAAATTGAAGTTGCATTTTATTCTCTATTCTTATTTTCTTTCACTCTCTTTTTGTGTATGATTGAGTATGCAAGTGAATCTAGTAGCATGGTATAGATGTGTTTGTGTGAGTGCCACCGATATTTCATGATGATGATCTCTTCCTCAAGTGTCTGTATCATTTTATTCTTGTTCGTCTTGATGATGTAATGTGGATGGGGACTGAGCTCGATCTTATGGGTTATGCGTTGATCATCTCCGAAGCAAGGTGAGATTTTGCCAACAATCAAGGGTACTGGAATGAATACAAGAGGTAAGTAAGAATTTTTAGTTTTATTCTTTTAATTGTTAGTTTAGAATTCCACTACAAAATCACTCTTCTATATCATTTTAATTTTTTTCTTTTTAACTCAGTTCTTAAAACAACACCACCATATTCATCGTCCATCTTCACATCTTCTAACTTAACCTTTACATTTTTATTTTCTTTTCCTTTTCTAAAACTGAGAAGAAATTCCTAACATGTTTTTGTAAATTTAAAAGAAAAAAGAACTTATTTAATAGGTTCTATCGCTAGTCCCTTCTTGTGGATCACGACTAACATAGCCACTCGCTATATCGATAGTATTGAGAACTTGCACATTCTATTCTTATAATCTAAACTATCACTTTTCTTGTGCAGTTTTAAACTCAATCAAACAGATATGGCTCAATTGCGCAGACATTTCCCTGTCGGAAGATCAAATATCCAGAATGAATGTTGATCAACCACCAAAAACCCCGGATGAGAGGACGATGAACCCATCGGCACCAGGTCGATCAAAAAATTGATCCCCATACGAAGCTTCTAGAAAATCAGGGAAGCACCTCACTAATTGATAGTTCATGCTGCTTTAAAGGATTTGTCAGATCATCAGTATGTACCAGCCGTTCCAACTTGAGCGCTCCAGTCATTGAATAAAGGGCATGGAATCCTCATATGACTGCACCGCTGATATCAGGGACGGGAAATGTATAACGTACCATCCCATAAGGCATATATAAGGCAACTTTACGCGAGGAATCAGTGTCTTCATCCAGGGTCACCATTCGGACTGACAACCATATTGCCCTCTCTGTCCTCTTCAGCTACTATGTTGCAAAAACTTCAACATAAAATTTGAAGCTCGCTTTGAAGGCACCTTAATATAGCAGGGAGCAAGCCAAGAGGCTGACCATAAGCAAAAAGAACAGCCGGGTAAACTACGTCAGCGACGATGACCTCATGTAGGGAGTGGGCACAATGCACCGCTTTAGCATAGCATCAAGAACCCTGCCAATAAGGCTCCGTTTGAAATGAAACTTTGGGCTTAGTGATGAAAACTGTCAAAAACAGTATCCTGCTTGAAAGTGTCCTCGTTCCATTCTGTCACGTATGAGGTCACATATTCGAAAATCCTTTCTATAATCTCAGCATCAGTGTTGGCTGCCAATTGAGATAGTAAGCTCGATTATTCCTCCATATCACAGAAGAGGTAGTTGGCCTAGGATATTTGCTTAACTCCTCTGGACCTCCATCCGGTTACCTGAGCACAAATATAGAAATGGCACAAAACCTCCCTGTAGGTCTCATACACCTGAGGAACATCCCTCTCCAACAAGTGTAATTCTTCAGTAATAGGAATATACTCCTCATATGGCAAATCTCCCATAGAAATCCTTGAGACTTCAAATATCTCATACAGGGGGAATCTATTTCCCTAACTGGAGTAAAGAATGTGCAAGTGTCAGGGTTATCTTCTCAAGGATTCCAAAGAAATTATAGAGGCTCGAAACAATCCCGTAGCACACAGACCTGACTGAGGATATAGCCCGCACTGGAGAGTGGTCCCTCCAATTCTCTAAGGACGAAGAAGACCATTTTCACCCACCAAGAGGTTGTCGATGAGTACACCCACCCAGGCACTCGGATGTTAGACTGAGAGAATTCACCCTTCACTTTCATAAATCGGCTGATGAAAGTTGCCGCTTGCTTAGGAGCCTCGCCTGTTGGAAAGTCCTGTTTCATCGAACCTGGGAATAGTGCAAGAATTTCTCTACTGTGACCAGTGGAAAAGTAGCACGGTTAAAGATCCTCTCGAATGCGATGCCTGCCTGTTCCCTGACCAAATCCTAGTCCATGTACCGGGGAAGAGATACGAACAACAGATATGATAATGGAAATATCCATTCCATGTTAGGGAGGAAGAAACGGTGCCCCCTAATTTGACGGAGCCACTTGTAGTTCCCATCCAATAAAACCTCTTCATTCACTTCAATAGCGTCTCCAAAGAGGAATATTGGTTTCCTGAGCAAACGGATGGTCGGTAGACTCAAATCTCCCGTCTGAGATAAGTTTTCGCAAAGTAAAGACAATACCCTTGGTTAAACGGGCTTGGCGTTCTTCATTTGTGCCGGTAAATGCAGGGACAGTCTTCCGCAGGCTGAAGAGAAAGTTAGGGTCGTGCCACCAACATATCCAAAATGATTTCTCTTGGTCAAGGGGTCTGAGTAGTACCTCATTGCAAAAGAAGAACACAATGTCAGTACTCTGAAAACAGGAAAATTACAAGAAGTTTTGGAGTTCAAACGCGAGACTCAACACGTTAGACCCGTGTTTTGTGACTAAAATGCAAGGCTCACATGAAGCCCGCGTCCAGACTCCACATTTAAAAAAATTTCTAAGTCATGAGACAAAAATGCGAGTCTCACAAATGAGATCTGCATTTAGAAGTCTCAAGAGTGGACTCCCCTGGACTCGCGTTCAATTCGAAGACGCGAAGGTCGCGTTGATAAGGCAAAAAAATGCTAGCATCACGAAGACCCGCGTTCTGCTTATCAACGCGAGAACCAGGTTTACAAATCAAATGCGGACCAGTGAGATCCGTGTTGACTGTTCAACTTCAACAGAAGTTTTGAAACTTCAAAGGAAGTTAAGAGACGATGTCTCTTTGTGTTATAATGGCGAAAGCCATTAACTTATCAGAAATGGGGGCTTCCTGAGGAAAAGAGCCACACACAGTGATCGATGCAGCGGCAATACTCGAAGAAGCAATGATTTTCTTGGGTTTTGGAGCCATCTCGACGGTGAAATCTTTCAATGACTAAAAAAAAGCTCAGAGCTTTATGGTTCTGAGAAAGCATAAGAGCTTTTTGATTTTCAGATGCAGTCTGATCGAAGATGATGAATAGTCAAAGTGAATTGACTATTGAAAGATTCGGGTCTTTTATAGGCCTTTCAATGGCTGAGATACGCGGCGCGTATCTCAAGCTCGATCTGAGCTAGACACGCGTCTGACGCAGCACTCGCATCCGCGTTTGGAAGCATCCAACGCGATCTTCATAATTCAAACTAAGAGTCGCGTCTCAAAGTCGCGTCAATAGCAGTTGAGAGCCGCGTCTCTACATCAACTGAGCGTCGCGTCTCAACTTCATTGAAGCTCGCGTCTACATTTGATCAGCATGGTAATTGCGTCTATGAGGGCCGTGTTCTCTCACATACAAGGAATATGTCTTACTTCTGCAATCAATTCCACAGTACATTGAAAAAAATAATTAATAACTCTACCGGTTCAATAGTACACCGATAAACAAACCAGAGCTCATGACAAGTGCTAGACTGAGTTTCTAAGAAACTTGTGACGATCTTCACTAGAGGCTTCAAATTGTTCAACAGTACACTTACGAAGACCAAAATCCAGACAGAATCAAGCTCAGGGCATCTCGAAAGATTGTCGGTCCAATCACGAGAAGTCCGAATCAACGTGAAGTCCAACGCGGAGTATCGAAAACTTTGGAGCGGGTTCTGTAGGTTGTCTAAAATTATTAACGACAAGTCATCAGAAGCGAACCTCCCAACGCGAAAGTCGCGTTCAATTAAAATACGGACCTCGCTTACAAATACGAGTCTGAGCAATCCGCGTCCTATTTCAAGTGCAAGTCTGAGCAACTCTGAGCTCTATTTCAAACGCGGCTCTAAGAAGCTCTGTGCCTGTACTTCAAATGTGGGTATGAGCAACTCCGCGTTCTGACTGAGACGTCCGCGTCTACAACAAGCAAAATGAGGTCCGCGTCCAGCGCAAGACCCGCATTTCTGTTATAATTGATCCCCATTATTGGTCAATTAACTCCCCACATAATATGGGAGTTAATCCCATTATAGAGGAATTTTGGGACAATAATACCCCTATGACTCCCTATAAATAGCCTGAGTAACTATGAAGAAAAGATAGGACTCTTTTTTGAGCAAAGAGGACTTTTGGAGAGGAAGCCAGAGAAGAGAAAGAGAAGCTTTTGCTTGAGAGTTGAGAATTCTCAACCTAAAAGCATCTTGTTTTTCTTGCTTTTAAAGAAAGGAGAAATCAGTGGACTCTAAACACTTAGTGTGTTAAAAATAGAGCTCCCTTCTAATTGATCTTTAGGGCATTCTGAAAAGAAACTTAACATTCGGCCGGTCAATGGAGAACAAGAATTACTCTCCATTGCCACACGAAGAACCCAACCTTAAATAAAAGGGAGAACAAGTTATTATTCGCTCTTTGTAATCAGAATTGTTCCGTTATAACATTTTAGCCACTCAAAGAAACTTTACATCAAGCATATTTTTCTGACCAAACAAACATGAGATATAAGGTATATATATGAGGGTTTTCTTGTTTAGATTATTTCTTTGATGTACTAATCTCATAGATCAGTAATTTGGGTTTATATAACTGTTTTGCTACATTTACTTTACTTACTGCCTCCTTGCTTGCTCTTGTATGCATTTGCTCATGACATGATTTTCAATGCATGCTTATAATTCAGATTTATGAATAAATGTGTGTCTGTCCCTGCACGCCACTTGGCACTCATCTTACCACTAATTGGGTTGCTTCTAACAACCCTCGATCTGCATGTCCCGTCTTGGAGCTTGAACTTTTTTGGACTTCTTGTTGATCAGAGTTGTGCAGCAGTAGCATCGTGATTAGTGGCAGACCAGTCCGGAGCCCTATCCTTTCAGGCCCCCTGCTCGTCCCTTGAGTTATTCTTTTCTAGCTCGTGAGCACTTTTTGTACTATTCATAATTGTATATCTCTTTGTATTCTTGTATTTGCACCTATCAGTGATGTAATATTCTTATAATATTGTGTCACATCTTATGATAACTTTGTAATTGTACTCACATGTTGGAATATAGAATGTACCACGTACTTTTGTTCTCTGATTCTTTTCTTACTGATGCTTAGTGTATATATGTGAGGGTATTTTTGACCTGTGTATATACGTCGCAGTAACGTCTCCGTACCCGCGGGATCAGAGCATTACAATCAAGCGGCGCAAAATGGACAGCCTAAAGAGTGAGTTGAATTATGATAACTTCAAATTGTTATGTGGGTGAAAAAAGAAAGATTGGTGTAAACAGTAAAGAGGGTGGTGTTGGCCCTATGTTACAATCACCCAGTTTTTGAGTTTTAATGATCACAAAACATATATAGTTATTTGTACTAATTAAGTTTAAGTATTTAAGATTATTTTAGGGTTCTAAGGATTCAAGAAGTTTCTTCCCCTAAGGAAGGTGGTGTTTAAGATTATATATGATTATTGAAGATCTTGTAGTCACCTAGACCCTTGTAAGATTTTTGTATGTTAAAGAGTAAGGATATGATAGATGTGCTCAAGAAATTACACACACAAAAATACACTTTTCAAAAATACAAGTTTTGGGTAATATTGGTTTTGTTGCATGTTTGGTTATTATACATGTTTCATAATTTTCAAATTTTTATATCAAGTTTAGAACATGTATTTATCTCCTATACTAGCTACATTACCCTCAAACCAATGCAAAATATTTTAAAAATATTTTCAAGTTCAAAAATCAGTTTTAAAGCTATTTCAGGCCATAACGGTCGAACGACCGGTCGACCGTAACTGTTTCAGGCCAAAACGGTCGACCAACCAGTCGACCGGCCTTGTGGCCGTAGACGTGCACACTATGCACGTTTGTCGGTCGACCGGGTCGGTCGACCATCAACCCCTGCGGTCGATCGACCGGTCAACCGACTGTATGACACTTGCTCTCTGTTTGTGCCGGTTGACCAGCCCGTCGACCAGCAGTTCAAAATCCTCTTTTTAAATTTGTCGTGCGATCGACCTGGCGGTCAACCGGAGCCAACGGCTATTTGTCAAGTGGCTTTCCGGTTAACGGCCGGTCGACCGACAGTTGTCCAGACTGGCACCAACGGCTCTATTTTGGATCTGTTTTGTTTTTTATGGGTTCCAACGGCTATTTCTTGTTTTCAAGAGGTTAAGCTCACCCCTAATGACCTAATATCACTTATAAATAGTATTTATCCTTTTCCTATAAATAAAGGTCATGGGTCTTTGGTTTTCCATAAGAAAAATATCCAAGTTTCAAGTGTTTCAAAGAGAAGAAGTGTTTCATTGCTTTTCATTTTCTAAGTTCTTTCTATTGCAAACTTTTTCAGTTTGGTTTTCAAGTCTTCTAAATGTTTACTACTGAAATTTTTCTCTCACTTTACTTCTTGAGCCAAAAATCATACTCTACTCCATAAGAAGTTGTAAGAGAGTGTTTGTGGTCTTCCTAAATCACCATTTGACTTGTATTCCTTTAAGTTGTGGTTCCTCTTGTGTGGAGGATAGTATTGTTAGAGTTAGGTACTCCGGTCTTGTGTAGACCATTGTAATCCCTTAGGTGTATGGCTCCTGTGTGGAAGTTCCCTTTGTGGATTTAGTGAAAATCCTTCATAGTGGTGAAGGCGGGGACGTAGAGCAGTGACTCAAACCTCGAAACAAATTCTCTTTTGTTTGCGATTGATTTCTTCTTGCTCTTTGTTGTTTTGCATTCTTATACTTGTGCTACTACTTGTCTTGTTTTTCTATGTTGCACACATTTCACCTTCTTGCATTTTCGGTCTATACTCATATCAACAAGGAAGCAATTAAGCACCTCAACTAATAATCTAGTGGAATCAAAGAGGAGAAGTTCTAGAGCCTGTCACGTGGAATTCGGCTTCAATTTCTTATTTTGAGTGACTGCTTGCATCATACATCTTAATTAGTTTTTAAAAGTGCATTTGATTAGTATAACACCTATTCACCCCCCTCTAGGTGTTTTTCAATTGGTATCAGAGCTTTGGTCTCTAGTTGCTTGGCTTAACAACCTTAGAGAGATCCTAAATTACTAATCATCTTTTTCATATTTCATCCTCATACACATTAGTAAGATGGCCGAAGGTATTAAGACCCCACCCAAGTTTGATGGCCTTAACTTTCCCATATGGAAGGTTAAGATGACCGTGTTTTTGCAATCCTTAGGAAGCCGGGTTGCAAAGGCGGTGACTAAACCTTTTAGCGCACCCCTTGGCGATGAGGACGCTTGGTCCGATATTGCCACGAAAAAGTTTGACGCAAATGCTAGGGCACACTATGCCTTACTTCAAGCTCTTAATGATGATGACATTGCTAGAGTCATACACTGCAAATTCGCATATGAGATTTGGACTCACCTTTTAGTCACTCATGAGGGAACATCACAAGTTAAGAGGGCTAAAGTTGACCTCTTACATTCCCAATATGAAAACTTTACCATGCAAGAAAATAAATCTATGGATGATATGGTTACTAAATTTACAAAAATAACTAACGGGCTTGCTTCCTTAGGTGACGGCATTGACAACGATCAAAAAGTGAGGAAGATCATTCGTGCACTCCCTCCATCTTGGGAAGTCAAAGCTACAACCTTGAAGGAGCTCAAGGACAAGGAGGAAATGGAGCTCATTGGTCTCATTGGGATCTCAAGACCCATGAGATGGAAAAAAAGGCTAGAGAAGAGATGGCTCCTCTAAAGAAGAAAGCAATTGCTTTCAAAAACTCCTCCACCTACTCCGACGAAGATGATGAAGAAGAGGATGATGAAGATCTCTCTCTTCTTGTGAAGAATGTTCGGAAAATGTACAACAAAGTAAAATTTCAAATAGAAGAAGATGGCAAGAAAAGGAAGAAAAGAAGATCATTTGCTTCAATTGTCGGAAGCTGGGGCACATCGTTGCGAAGTGTACAGAAAATAACAGCAAACTCTCCATCTCCAAGAAGCCATACAAGAAGAAGGCTTTAAAGGCTACTTGGGATTCGGAGAGTGAATCCGAAGAAGAAGTTGACAGGCTCACATGTGTTTCATGGCAAATGAAAACACAAATAAGGTAATCCCCGAATCATCTATTGAAGATTGTAAATTATCCATGGATGAATTAGGAGAAGCTTTTGAAGAATTATCTCATGATTATGATTTTCTTAAAAAGAAATTATTAAAAATGAAAAAGGAAAATAAACTCTTAACCACAAAATTTTAATACTCACTAAAGAAAAGGATGATTTATTTTCAACTCTCACTTCTACTCAAAAAAATTTTGATGCTTATAAGATTTCTTGTAAAGCTAAATTTTCACAAATAGATAAAGATGAGATATCTATGCTAAAGAACAAAATTAACTCTTTAGGAGAAGTTTTAAGAAGTGTGAATTTGACAAATCTAGATTGGAGGCTATGTTTTCTAAGAAACATATCCCAAAGAAAAACTCATGCTACAACACCCATGCTCACAAGTCACAACATGTGCACTCTCATCATGCCAAACATGTGCACAAACCAATATTCGCACTCCTCACACTCATCATGCATTCATGTATGGTAAAATTTATGCATGCACTTATTGTGGCCGAAAAGGTCACTTAGCTAAATTTTGTTTTGATAGAATAAATGCCTCAAATAATCATGTTTGGGTTCGTAAGCTAACATTAAAGGACCCAAGAAAATTGGTACCAAAGTCAACAATTATGTTATATGATGTAGGTATACTCCAAAGCTCAAAGACGTAGGGAGCGGTGGTATCTTGATAGTGGTTTGCTCAAGGCACATGACATGGATATCAACAACTTTGCAATCCTATTAAGACACCATGAAGGTGGCACCGTCACCTTCGGAGATGATTCCAAGGAAAGATTGTTGGTATATGTAACATTAAACTTGGTTCATCTCCTATGATTGAAAATGTTGCTTTAGTTGATGGCCTCAAGCATAATCTCTTGAGTGTTAGTTAACTTTGTGATAATGATTTTAATGTGATTTTTTGATGACTTAGCTTGTAATGTATTTGATAGACAAACTAATGCATGTATACTTTCGATTTTGTGAAAATAATGTATGCATGATTAACATGTCTAATATGTAATGCAATGCCACTTGTTTGAATGCCTTCAATGATGACTCTTGGTTATGGCATAGGAGATTAGGCCATATTTCTTTGACCATCTATCTAGAATAAACAACAAGGAAACGGTGAAAGGAATTCCTTGTTTGAAATTTGAAAATGACCGCATTTGCGATGCGTACCAACTTGGAAACAAACCAAGTCCTCTTTCAAATCCATCAAGGATATCATGACATCACGACCCTTGGAGTTAATTCATATGGATTTGTTTGGTCCTACTAAAACCAAAAGTCTAAGTGGGAATTGTTTTGCTTTTGTATTAGTTGATAATTTTTTGTTTTACTTGGGTTTCTTTTTAGAACATAAAATCAAGTCTTTTCACATTTTCAAATGTTTAGGAAAAGAGTTGAAAGGAAAAAGATTCTTCAAATTTACGTATAAGGAGTGACAGGGGTGGTGAATTCATTAACCATTCCTTCATTACCTATTGCAAAGAACATGGAATAAAACATGAATTATCTTGTTCTAGAACTCCACAACAAAATGGAGTAGTTGAGGGGAAAAATCGAACACTTCAAGAAATGGCTAGGACTATGATAAATGAATAGGTCTCCCTCAATACCTATGGGCTGAGGCCGTAAATACATCTTGTTACATATCAGATAGAATTTTCTTTTACAAAAACACTTCTAAAACTTCTTTTAAATTTACTATTTAAGAAAACCAAATGTTTCTTATTTTAAAGTTTTTGGTTGTAAATGTTTTGTTTTAAATACTAAAGATATTTACGTAAGTTTGATGCAAAATCTTTTGAAACTATTTTGTTGGTTACTCTAACACTAGTAAAACCTATAGAGTCTTCAATAAATCTACTATGACATTGAAGAATCTATACATATAAAGTTTAAGGAATCTAATGTTTTTGTTGAGAATGTTGTAGAAATAAATTCCTTAGGTGAAGACATGGAGAGGATATCCTTGAAGGACTCACCTATACAAGAAGACATGCCAAAGATTGATGTGCAAAATGAAGTTCAAGAAGTTGAAGTGGAGCCACCACAACCACTTCCAAAGGATTGGAGATTCACTCTACACCATCCCAAGGATCTCATTATAGGTGATATATTAAAGTAGGTAACTACTCGTTCTAAGCTCCATGATCTTTGTGGCCATTATGCTTTTATTTCTCATTTTAAACCAAAGAACATCCTCGAAGCCGAGGGCGATCATATTGGTGCTTGCCATGTAAGAGGAGTTCAATCAATTTGAGCGCAACCAAGTTTGACATCTTATCCCTAGACCCCATGATAGACCAACAATTGGCACTAAATAGATTTTTAGGAACAAGTTGAATGAGTCGGGCAATGTTGTTAGGAATAAGGCTAGGTTAATTGCCAAAGGTTACACCCAAATCGAAGGTATCGATATTGAGGAAACCATTGCACCCGTAGCACGGCTTGAAACCATACAGATAACACTTGCTTTTGCTTCCTTTAAACATTTCAAACTTTTTCAAATGGATGTCAAAAATGCATTTTTAAATGGGTTTATTGAAGAGGAGGTGTATGTTGAACAAACCCCTGGGTTTGTTGATCCTACACATCGGATTTTGTTTTCAAACTAGACAAAGCTTTATATGATTTAAAACAAGCTCCTAGAGCTTGATATGAAAGACTTTCTTCATTTCTTATTTCAAATGGTTTTGCTAAAGGAACAATAGATATCACTTTGTTTACTAAATATGTTGTAAATGATATTCTTATTGTTCAAATATATGTTGATGATATTATATTTGGATCTATTAATGAAAAACTTTGCAAAGATTTTGAATCATATATGAAGGAGAATTTGAGATGTCTATGATGGTCGAACTTAAACTACTTTCTTAGACTCCAAATCAAGCAAAGGAGTGATGGGATTTTTATAAATCAAGCCAAGTACATAAAGGATCTCATCAAGAAATTTGGGCTGGAAGGGGCTAAGACAAGCAAAAGTCCATGGCTACCTGATCGGGAAAAATCGCGCACAAAAAGTGTATGTTTTGCAATCGATATTTAAAGTGAGTGTGCTTTGGCTTCCTCGATACTTCTGTTATAGCATAGTGGCTAAAACGAGTTGAATCCACAAGGACGGGAGGCGATAGAAGATTTACCGGTTGATTCACGTGTGTGTTAAAAGTTCTTCAATGTTTGAAAGAATGAAAAGAAGGGAAAACAAAGAATGGAAAAGAGAAGTACGGTGAAACACGAAGAAGTGGGAAACATAGAAAAGAATATGTTTGTGATTTTTGTATATCTAAAATAAAGTAAAAAGAAAGAAAATTCACGGCTACTAACTACTAATGATTCCACCAACATGCTAACCTCTTAGTGATAGTTGCCTCACATGTATCATTGGCCATCACTAGTCCTTGGTTCAAGAGCATTTCAAAGCAAGACTCATATGTAACTCATCACATCCCAACTCAACAAAACAAGTGCAAGTTACACTTAAACCATCAAAACTAAAGTAAGCATGGAGTAAAGTAATGTTAGCTTGTTAGAGAGTTAGAAAGTTAGAGTGTTAGATCCATCATCATGAGCCATCAATGGCTCTTGCAAGAGTAAAGCCAAGTAGAGGCTATTAGATTCATATGGATTTTCAAATAAGAAGTTAGACTAGTTGGTGGTTAGTAGTTGGTTGCCATGAGAGAAAAGATTAGATAAACATGTAAAAAGAGTTAGAGAGAAGAAAACAAAGATAAGGTAAGAGAGCACCTTTCATAGATTATCACCTTCTATTACAAGCACTCTTGCTTCCTATCATGTACCACTCTCTCTCCTATTACAAGATCTAAAATAAATGAAAAATATAAAGAGGATGAAGAAGAAGAAAAACTAAACTACACTACCCTAAACTATAACATGGAGAAGCAACAACTAAAACTATCCTAAAAACTACACAAAAACTCCTCTCCTCCGTTCTGGAAAACCCCAGGGTATTTATAGGCAAAAGGGGGGAACCAGGGTACTGTATGGAGCCGCGCGTCAAATCTTGGCGTGCGGCTCCACAAGGAGCCGCGGAAACGTGGCTATGGCCGCGGCATAGGGTGGCCGCGCACCTCGCGCCGCCTGCGGCGCTGTCCTCTCCTGTCCCCCTGTCGGCTGGATGTCCCGGTTTTAGGTTTTGAGTCTCTGATTTTGTCAGAATCACCTCCAAAGTCAATGGCTATTTTTTTGTAGGCCTTTAATCACCCATTAAATGGTGATTTAGGGTCTTCTTCTTCATTGCATATCATGGACCTAGAAACATGCAAGAGAGGTATTATTAGCAGAATTTAATATTAAATAAATGTGAAGATGTGGTATGAAATATGCAGTTTTAGAGACTAATCACACCTCCATACTTATCTTTTGCTCGTCCCGAGCAAAAACAAAAACTAAGAAAATTATTACACCACTTTCGTAGGTGAACGCGATTGCACTGAGCATGTGCAACAACAGCCGTTAAACCTCTAGGTTTTCCCTAGAGGAGGGAATTTGTCTCCTGAGGGTTTCTGCAGATTGCACCCACAAAATCCATAAAGAAAGAAATTAAATGTTAGTATTTGAAAACGCATTTTGAAATAGAGAAAAAGTGTTGACGTACTTTTGTGAAATTTAAGTGATCCAAAGTCATAGGTTAACCAGAAATTATTCTTCCTAAAACTAAGTCGAAATGCAAAATCTTACTATAAATTAAATGTAAGAATTTAAAATTGAATTGACTCTTAGATCTTTCATAAAACTCTTAGAAAAATATGCACTTTGTGGACAGTGAAGCTTTTTGGTATATCGACTCAAACTTTCATGCCATTGATTTGTGTGTGTGTGTGTGTGTGTGTGTGTGTATTCTTCCCTTAGTTTTCTTAGGCTTTGTTATTTACCCGATAGTGAGCCTTTAGTCAGTGACTCCCAAACCAGATGATCTTAGGGCACCACATGAGAAAATATCCCTCGGACTTAAGGACTCGAGTAAATAAGGCCACAAAACTAAAGGGGATTATTTTATTTTTATCCACCATTTTAGGTATGAATAATCATGCTTCCTGAGGCATAATTACCCAACTTCAATAAGTGATTTTTATTATCATAATAATAATTTTTTAATATATTTTTTATGGCATTTTCAGTCTTTGTTTCAATCCCAAAAATTGTGTAATTGTGAAGTGCTTAAATCTAAGGTAAAAAATTCAAGATCAAATTATCTTTTCAATCTTACTTTCTTATCCTAAAATTTAAACAAGATCTATTTTAACTCAGTTTAAAATTTCATAATTTTAGGTCTTCCAAATTCCAATGATAATTTTAATTTCTTAAAAATAAATCAAAACTATTTCTCTTATTTCAAAAAGTTTGTAAAAAGAAAAGAAAAGAGTTTTTATACAAAAGATTTTGTTTCTTTAAATTAAAAAGAAGTGAAAAGAAAGAAATGTAAACTAACTATGTTAGTAAACCCCCCCCACACACACTTATCTCATGCATTGTCCTCAATGCATCGTGAATGTGTATATACATGAAATAAATGGGAAGAAAAGAAAAATTACTTCGTGGTGGCGGCTCCGTTGATGGTCTGATTGGGCCAAGCGTTGCTACCCAATCAAGATAACGTGGATCTTGCAGAAACCCACCAGTGACCTCTCTAATATAACCCAGTAAAAGAATGATTGAATGAATGGTCTAATTGAAAAAATTATCCCCATCTAATTTTATTTCAAAAATAATTACTGAGTCATTTACTTCAGCATTCTTGTCTAACAATGAAGTGTGATTTTGAAAGATGATTGATTTGGACTCAAATGGAACAGAAGTAAAAACTGATACCGACTCAGGAATTTGACTCAGATCAAGTCGAGAGTCAATAATGAGAGTCAAAATTGGTTCAAAAATAGGGCCCAAACTAAAGAATTGATGTCACACTTTCCCCATCGATTAAGTGTGATCATAAGATATTGGTGATTCAATTTCACGGTGTACGGGTAAAGGATTCAATGTTGATTCCGAAATAGAGAAAAAATCTGATAAAGATACCGGAGTCATTATTGAATCAAAAAGTGAAATAGAATCACTAACATGAGGCCCAAAATCACTTTCAAGCTCAAGTTTAATTTTAGGAAAAGGATAACGTGCCAAAATGTCAAGGTGGTTCTCAAAATTTTGGCCAGTTCAAATGGATGCAATGAAATTGAATCTTGATTTTCGTCCACGGAAGGAATATGAATGGGTGAAATGATCATTCAAGTTCAGGAAGTATGGGAATCAAAACTGGCTTGAAAACATCACTTAGTTCAGGTAACACTACAGGAGTCGATATTGATTCAATGAATGGACTCGAATCGCTAACTTGAAGCTCAGGTTCACATCCATCTTCAAGTTCAATTTTAGGAAATGGATAACTTGCCAAAGTATCAGGAATTGAAAGTTGGTCAAGTTCAGGTTGGTATGATGAAATTGAAGCTGGATTTCCAAATGGCAAGATGCTTGAGTCATATGAACATCTGATGGACATAGGAACTTATTCATATTTTGTATTATTCGCTCGGTCTTTTGCACAAATTCCATAGTCTTTTCCCACAATGATTCTCCTTTGAGTCGTTCTGAAAAGGAACTACATGAGTTTTGAAAATTTGGTGGACATGATGAGGCTACAATTTTTTCAAATTATTTTTGGGCCTCTATCACTTCTTCCAAACTCCTTTCCAATGATGATTTTTTTTCAATTGGTGGTTCAAGAAAAGGAGTATATGAATCAAAATTGGGGAATGAATATTGTGAAAATTATGGACAAGGTGGTTAAAATTTGACTCGGGGTAGGTGAATCCCCATTGACTCTGTGAAGAGTTGAATTTATTTTGAAAATTATAGTCATAGTTTGGGGATATGGGCCATATTGAGTCAGATAATCCCAACTCGACATATATGATTGGTTCATGTTATACACAGCTGGGTTAGAGTTATCCGAGTCAAATGAGGTCGGGGTGAAATATGGATTCATGTTAGGATTGAAAGAATTGTTGTTATTGAAATCCATATCACAATTTATAAAAAAGAAAACAAATAAACAAACAAACAAAAAGAAAAACAAGCCTATGCTAGGGTTGACTTAGACCTAGACGACTCCTAACAGGTTAGACTGTCCATGGGGGTACATTGTCAGAATTTGACCACGAGTTAATCGGCAAAAGGGGGGAACCAGGGTACTGTACGGAGTCGCGCGTCAAATCTTGGCACGCGGCTCCACAAGGGAGCCGCGAAAACGCGGCTATGGCCGCGTTTTTGCGGCCATAGGGTGGCCGCGCGCCACCTGCGGCGCTGTCCTCTCCTGTCCCTCTATCGGCTGGATGTCCCGATTTTTGGTTTTGGGTCTCTGATTTTGACAGAATCACCTCCAAAGTCAATGGCTATATTTTTGTAGGCATTTAATCCTTATTAAATGATGATTTAGGGTCTTCTTCTTCATTGCACACAATGGACCTAGAAACATGCAAGAGAGGTATTATTAGCAGAATTTAATATTAAATAAATGTAAAGATGTGGTATGAAATATACAGTTTTAGAGACTAATCACTACCACAACAAAACTTGATAAGGATGAACAAGGTATAAATGTAGACATTAAACTCTATTGTAGTATAATTGGTAGTTTATTATATTTAACGCTAGTAGGCCGGATATTATATTTAGTGTTTGTTTATGTGCTAGATTTCAATCGTGTCCTAAAGAGTCCCATTTGATTGCGATAAAACGCATTATTAGATATCTTAAGGGCACTATTGGAATGGGTTTGTGGTATCTGAAGACCGGATAATTTTTCATGACGAATTTTTCGGATGCCGACTATGCGGGTTGTAGAGTGGATAGGAAGAGTACTAGTGGAACCTGTCAGTTTTTAGGAAATTGCCTTATTTTATGGTCTTCCAAGAAGCAAAATTCTGTAACCCTCTCAACCGCAGAGGCGGAGTATGTTGCGGCTGGGGCTTGTTGTGCTAAGTCCTTTGGATGAAACATACTCTCCTTTACTATGATTTGCATTATGACCATATTAAAATATTTTGTGATAATACTAGTACTATTCATATGGACTAAAAATACAAATCAACATAGTAAGACAAAGCACATTGACATTCGATATCACTTTCTTAGAGATCAGTATGAGAAAGGTGATATTGAAATTGATTATGTTTCCACTGATTTTAAACTTGCGGATATTTTTTACTAAACTACTAGATTATAATAGATTTTCATTTATTTATGGTGAATTAAATGTTTGTATTATGGATTCATGATACTCTTCACAAATGTTTTGTTGACTTGACCCTTTTTTGATGCATGACAAAAGGGAGAGAAATACTTTTGAGTTATTATTTCTTTTCATGCATATGTTTGAGAACATATTCTTATACTTGATAGATAACATGATTTGAGGGGGAGCTCTTTCAAGCTCCTTTCACATTTTTGTTTAAATAACTCATATGTTTTGTCATCATCAAAAGGGGGAGATTGTTGGCCCAAGGTTACAATCACCCGATTTTTGAGTTTTAATGATCACAAAATATATATAGTTATTTGTACTAATTAAATTTAAGTGTTTAAGATTATTTCAGGGTTCTAAGGATTCAAGAAGTTTCTTCCCCTAAAGGAAGATTGTGTTGACTCAAGATGACTCAAATATGGGATCAAGAATTCAAGTAACTCAATGATGCATATGGAAAAGTCTGAATTGAAGATCATGTAGTCACATAGACCCTTGTAATATTTTAGTATGTTAAAGAATAAGGATATGATAGATGTGCTCAAGAAATTGCACACACAAAAATACACTTTTCAAAATACAAGTTTTGGGTAATATTGGTTTTGTTGCATGTTTGGTTAATATACATATTTCATAATTTTTCAAATTTTTATATCAAGTTTAGAACATGTATTTTATCTCCTATACTATGCTACATTACCCTCAAACTAATGCAAAATATTTTAAAAATATTTTCAAATTTAAAAATCTGTTTTAAAGCTATTTTAGGCCATAACAATCGACCGGCCGGTCGACCGTAACTGTTTCAGGCCAAAACGGTCGACCGACCAGTAGACTGGCTTGTGGCTGTAGGCGTGCACGCTGTGCACGTTTGTCGGTCGACCAGGTCGGTCGACCGTCAGCCCCTGCGGTCGATCGACTGCATGGCACTTACTCTCTGTTTGTGCCGATCGACCGGCAATTCAAAATCCTCTTTTTAAATTTGTCGTGCGGTCGACCGGTCGTCGACCGGAGCCAACGACTATTTGCCAAGTTGCTTGCCGGTCGACCAGCCGGTTGACCGGCAGCTGTCCAGACTGGCACCAACGGCTCTATTTTGGATCTGTTTTATTTTTTATGGGTTCCAACAGCTATTTCTTATTTTCAAGTGGTTAAACTCACCCCTAATGACCTAATATCACTTATGAATGGTATTTATCCTTTGCCTATAAATAGAGGTCATGGGTCTTTGATTTTCCATAAGAAAAATATCCAAGTTTCAAGTGTTTCAAAGAGAAGAAGTGTTTCATTGCTTTTCGTTTTCTAAGTTCTTTCTATTGCAAAAATTTTCGGTTGGTTTTCAAGTCTTCTAAATCTTTACTACTGAAATTTTTCTCTCACTTTACTTCTTGAGCAAAAAATCATACTCCACTCTATAAGAAGTTGTAAGAGAGTGTTTGTGGTCTTCCTAGATCACCAAGGGACTTGTATTCCTTTGAGTTGTGATTCCTCTTGTGTGGAGGATGGTATTGTTGGAGTTGGGTACTCCGATCTTGTGTAGACCAATTGTAATCCCTTGGGTGTAAGGTTCCTGTGTGGAAGTTCTCTTTGTGGATTTAGTGAAAATCCTTCATAGTGGTGAAGGCGGGGACGTAAAGCAGTGGCTCGAACCTCGAAACAAATTCTCTTGTGTTTGCGATTGATTTTTTCTTGCTCTTTGTTGTTTTACATTCTTATACTTGTGCTACTACTTGTCTTGTTTTTCTATATTGCACACATTTTACCTTCTTACATTTTCAGTCTATACTCATATCAACAAGGAAGCAATTACGCACCTCAACTCATAATCTAGAGGAATCAAAGAGGAGAAGTTCTAGAGTCCTTCACGGGGAATTCGGCTTCAATTTCTTGTTTGAGTGACCGCTTACATCATACATCTTAACTAGTTTTTAAAAGTGCATTTGATTAGCATAACACCTATTCACCCCCCCTCTAGGTATTTTTCAGGTGGGTAAGAGTAGAATTTTCTAAAAAGAAAGGGTGGAGGTTCATACCTTGTTGTGTATAACGGATTCGAATGCACTCGAAATC